>JAYKAV010003257.1:223381-260206 GCA_035582835.1 Phoebastria nigripes | reverse complement strand
GCGCGATGCGGGATGCGGCGCCGCCGCTCCACCACTACCCGCGCCGCGCGGGGCGGGGGCCGCGCCCGCCCCCCCGGGCCCGCCCCGCCGGGCCGCGCCGTGATGTCAGCGCGCACCGGCCGCGGGGGGGGGGCGGCGCTGACCTCACCGCGCGGCCCCCAGAGGCGATTGGCGGCCGCGGGGAGGGCGCCCGCGGATTGGCCATGGTGAACAATGGGCGCGCGGTGGCGCGCGGCGGGGCGCGGAGCGGTGCGGAGAGGCGCGGACTCCCCACGCCGCCCCGCGGGAGCCCGGCTTGGCGTGGCCCGACGCCAGCTCGGACGGGAGGGGGGGTAACCCTGTGCGCCGCGGGAGAAGCTCCTCCGCGGGGGCAGTGGGTGCGCGCCTCAGCGCCCTGCGCCCCCGGCAGCCGCGGGAGCCACCCGGCAGCCGCGGCCGCCCGCGGGACCCTCCGACCGCCTGGCGCGGTGCCCGGCGCCGTGCGCCCCGTCCCTGTACGCGGCGGGGACGGCGGCACCGGCAGCTCGAGGAGATGGAGATTCATTTTAGCTTTTTCCCCCCTCCGTTTTCCCTATTATTTTCCTTGACTTTTATTTTGCCTTTTTTCTTCTCCTTCTTTTATTTCCCTTTTTCTGCTTTTTCCCCTCTCTTTCGCCTTTTATTTCGTTGTCCCTTTTCCCTGTGTTTCGGCGTGCCGCAGGCAGGTGCCCGCGGACGGGCGCGGCGGGACAGTGCCCGGCGCTGCGCGGAGGCGCATCTCCGCGGCAAACGGGGAGGGGGCTCCGCGGTGGACGCCCGCTCAAGGCTGCGCGCCCGCGGAGGGATTCCCTGCTGGGGAGCGTGCGCGGAGGGCCGCCCCGACGGACCCGAACGGGACCGTCAGCATCGTCGGGGCGGCCGTCCCGGGCAGCAGCCGCGTGATGAGTTGAAATTAGAGGGGAAAATAGTGTTTTATCGCATTTTCATGCACCTGATCCCCTGCTGCTCCTGCAGCTGAACCTCTTCTGTTGCTTTTTTATCCCTTCTATTCATTTTTCCTCCCTCTTTCTCCCCAGTCTCCATGCGCTTCCTGTGCATTAGCAGAAAAATAGGGAGAGCACTTCAGTGGCCTTTGACTCAGTTTTAAATTCCCCAAGACTTCGCAGCACAGCGGCACGAGTAGCTCAAAAGGTCCATGAAAGCTTATATGTGCTGGAATTGAGATTGCTGCTGTCTTGGGGCTTTGTTCCTGTCCCTCCCCCTCCACACAATCACCTTTTTAATTTTACACATGGAATCTGACAGGTGTAGACCAACCTGTACAACTGGGGAAGGACATGGTGACTTTAAATTTTGGCTCAGGAAGGGCAGGCTGTGCTCGTTTTGCTCAAAGGAGGGGGGCAGGAGGGGTTTTCCAGCTGAAGCACTGGGTTTTTGTACGAGTCAGGCACCCTATAGGCATGAAACCCCAGAAGCTGAGGAGGGGGAGAGGAGGATTTGGATAACTGGCGTTTGACTATTTGACCCACTCTCCCCAGCCTGACCACAGACCCTGCTACGCCTTTGAGGACCCCAAATGTTGAAAGCAAACATTTAAGTTTGCACAGGAGTTGGGGCGGGAAGCAGGATGGTGTTTGGGGCACCCTCTTCAGCAGGGGCATGTGTCGCCAGGGGATTTCGGCATCCCTGCCTGCCCCTGCATGTGCGAAGGAGCAGAGGTGCTGTGTGGCAACGACATCCTCAGGGCAGGCAAGCCCACGTGTACCCTGCCTGTGTGGCAGTGGCGGGGTTTGTGGTCCGACCGCTGCTTGCTGTTAGTGTGGTTCGTTTGCCAGCGGCAGAGCTGAGCTGGGAGGTGAGTGATGCAAAGGGCACTGGAAAAGTTTGGCTGGCTCTTCAAACTGGGGTGACCCCATGGGACGGGTGACAGGAACATCCACAGTGCTGCCATGGCCGTGGGGTGGCATGGGGTGTCCTGCCCATGCCTGGGCACCTGGCAGGAAAGGGGGTGCAGAAGGGTGACTTCAGCCCGAGCCGGAATCCACGGAGTCCCGAGTGAGTCAGTATCTGCATGTGTTAACAATAAAATGCAAAAATAAAATGTCAGAGTGATAGGAGAATGAGACACGTCTAAGAATACAGCAGCTTGGCAGGGATGCTCCATGTTGCATCACCCCTTTTCTTACTCGAGGGCAGGGTCCTCTCTGCTCTCCCAAACCTCCCACCAGCTTAGGAATAAGAAAGGTTACAGCTGAGCCAGCCAAACTTTTCCAAAGGGGCGYAAAGCTGTGCTGCAGGCATACCTGTGTCAGTACAGAGCAGTGCACTGACACCAGGCAGGTACAGTGGGACTGGATTCGGTCCATGATCGGGCAGGTAGGAATGGGGTAGGCAGTGCTGCACGGGCAGTTTAGTAGAAAACCCCAAAAAAGGACTTGCCAGGGAAATGCTGAAAGCCCTGAACCTCCTCCAGGTGATGTACGAAAAACTTTAAAACAACTACAGGTAATGCCAAGAGGCATAAAACCAGCCTGATACCACCACGTTTTACAAACAGGTTAATTGTTGGTTCATTTGAGGGGGGGTAAGGGAAAGCACATCATAAAATCATAGAATAATTCAGGTCAGGAGGGACCTCTGGAAAACCCCTTTCAGGTCGCTTGGAACTGCTGGAAGCATTTGCTAGTCAAAACTAAATGCAGTCTCTCCTGCCACACTGATGACTCCTTGCTCTCTGCCACCCAGTGTCCAGAGTTTCCAACCACTTTCGGGGCAATTCCGGTTGGGTTTGGTGCAAGAGCTGGCAGGGGCTGCCTGGCTGCGGGGTGAGGCCAGCTAACAGCACTTCCCACTCGCTATGGAGCATTTGGTTTTTGCTCCCAAATAGAAATACAAGTTCCCTCTAGAAAGGGGAAACGGTAACAATTTTTTTGTTTGCAGCAGATTGCAAAGGCAGTAAATGCTGATTCTTTCAGAGCCAGCCATGGATTAAGTCCATTATAAAATTAAAACAGATGGAACACAATTTCACTTACATTACAAAAAAGGACAGGAACCATCTGCAATAAGATTTAGCATTGCAAAGCTATTGTTATCATGTTACCATTAAAACCTTTGATGAAGGGTTTTCTTTTCTTTCATAAACTTGTTCACATGAAACAAATGTTTTATTTATCCATCTTCCTAAGATAATMATATTTTATTTAAAAAGATGACATCTCTCAAAAAAGCAGCTCTTGGTTCTAACAGAACATGTAAAAACAAAGAAATGTTGTAAAACTCCAACATTGAACCATTGGGGGCTTCAATGGGGAGGATGTAGCGAAAGGAGAATTGCCTGTCCATTTTTCCTTTAAAAAACATTTCCTTGTGTTTGGGGACAATGTCCGATACTGAAAATAGATAATTAATGAGATAATGCGATACTGCATGTCACCTCCTGTCCAATGGGATAATCTGATGGCTAATTATGGACAGATTGTGATTAATGTGATTATGGATTGGATATTAATCTGATTCTGGATTGATCTAGTTATGTTTTAGTCTGCTCCAAATGGTTAATTGGATCTGAGATAATAGAAATGCAGCTTGCACCAGATTTTGCCACATCAGTTGATGAAGTATCTTTTGATCTGGGTGGGTTGCGAACAATAAATTATTTACAGCTGTTGAGAAAATGACTCTTCCTTAGAATGTAGTCATTCATTTTATTTTCGAGAGCCTTTGAAAACAAAATCAATATCCTTTTTAAAAGGAGATGTTGACAAAAGAAAGGCACGTACATAACTCACAAACAAATGTGACGAAATTAAACAGTGGTTAACCCGGTGGCCTAATGTCTGGTGATGCATTTGAATTGCTATGTGGAGCTTTGGGCTCAATTCTTCTGAGACCAGCAGGGGTTGGGAGCATTGCAGGGGAAGAGGGCCCAGCTCTGGGGAAAGTGGTATTGCACAAGAGCTACTGCCAGCCCTGCTATTGATTAAGAATCAGCCATGGTAAAATGGCAAAGGGAGCCCTTGCCATTTTTTCCCCTCTGGATAAGAAGGATTCAGAAAGTTCATGGGTGCAGAAAGGACTCATCGGCCCATCTCATCTGGCCTCCTTCATACCAGAGCATGCAATTGGACCCAGTATTATTATTTTTTCCCCTCTCAGTGAGCCCGTTAATTTATGGTTGACCTCAGTCATGTCTCCCAGAGATGCATCCGGTCTCGATGTAGCCTGCCAGTGCAGGAGAGGCTGCCCCTGTGAAGCCTTGCTGCTTGTTAACTACTTTCACTGAAATGGCAAATTAAGTGTATATTTTAAATTCAACCCCCAGCCACTGGATCTTGTTATGCCATTATCTGCGGGATTAAAGGCAATGGGTAAGTTGCAGCATCTTAGACTTCATGACAGGGCAAGCGGGAGGTGCGTTAGCCTTCGTCACCAGGTGGCATAAGCTGCAGGTAACTTCACCAGAAGGTGCTCCTCTCTCAACAGGCTTTGCAATAAATATATCAAAAATCAAGCAGGTCCCAAAACACTGGAAACAGAGGCCTATTGCAGCTGCTGCGCTTAGCGCTGAAGTATTATTCACTGAGCTGAAACTGAAGGAAAAAAGGAAAAAGCAACTTTCCCTGAAGTGCTTGCAGGCATGGAAAGGGCTATTCCCCTGGGGTGATTTCATGTGCTGACTGTCCCTGCCTCTGCAGGAATGGCTTGGGCTGGCATGAGTGGGAATACAGTGGCATCTGGATTCCTCTCCAGCAGCATAACAGGCAGAAGATGCAGCTACCTGTTTAAAAAATAATGCCGCTATAAGCTGGCAAAGAATTTTACACACATCTCCCATTAGCGACAAGGCGAGCTGCGTGCCGGAGAAGGGTGGCAGGTCACGAAACACCCATTGCAGGTGTCTGCATGGGGAGGGGAGCAGAGCAGAGCTCTCCCTGCCGGTGTTGCTTCCCTCATCCTCTGCACAAACTACATCTGCTTCTGGGCAGGACAAGCTGCCTTCCAGGGTAACCTGAGCCTTTGCTTCCAGGAGGTTATGAGGGTCCCTTTATAGCCGTGACCTCAGCAGAAAGGGCTTCTTTAACTCCTGGTGATCTCTTTCTCTAGGAATATGCAGCAAATGTGTTGCTCCCTGACTCCCTCGTTACTTGATTGGCACATGAAAATGATTAGCAAGTGAGAGGAGTTTATAAGAAAGGGAAAACACCTGCCTGTGGTGGTTTTGTAGGTTCAGTATCAGTAGAAGGGTTGTTCCTGTTATGGAGTGGCTCTAGGGGAGCTCTTTCCTCTGTCCCCCACTTTGGAAATAGGGCTCATGGCATTGTCTGCTTCCAAAGGGCTGCTGTAAGGGCTCATGAAAGACAATCTGCTGATCTGAGGCACACAGGTGAGTGGTTGTAAGGTGATCTGGGCAGAGCATTAAGCACACCTGTGGTGGTGTTTTATTATAAAGGAACTCAAATGTCAGACGTGTTGAGATGTATTTTTGTGCCAGTGAGGATGAGGAGCAGAGAGCAGGACCCTGTGGAGATGCATCCCATGTTGTGCAGAGGGTCCTATGGCTGTGGGGAAGGGGTGAGTGCAGGGCGATGGGCAATGTCCTGGGGTCGCTGAACCACTTGGTTCATACGAGCTTGCAGCGCTTGGGCACAGAATATTTCAGCAGCAGAGATCTCTCCTGCTGCTGCTTCCAAGGTGGGTTTTTGTCCCATTCCTCCTCGCTGCCACCTGCCCGGTGGTGGGCTGCAGGTCCTGCCCATTGGCTCAGAGAGCTCTGCTGAGCTGTAAGCAGGTTGCAGTTGCTTTAACGTTATTGGATTTTGACAGATTAGGAGGCGAATCCTTTCGTGTGTTGGGGCAGCTTCACAAATGAAGCTCTTTTAATTTATCTGAGTCAGCTATCCCCAGGGTGATTGCAGGAGGAGTAAGCTAAGGATGACCTGTGACAAAGGGGACTATCATAGCAGTAATAAAAAAATTCCTGCCCTTCACTAAATCCCTTAGTCATGAGGCTGTATTAGCTGGATTCCATATGTTTTAATTAGGAATCATGTATTTTAAGGGAACCAAAATCTGATTCTAGGGGAGACATGATTATATATTAGTAATGGTTCTCATTTCATTTGGCTTTTGTAGAGATACCAATACAGGTACCTGCTCTTGTTTGCAACCATATTTTTAAAAGTTTGAGTAATCTGTGTTATTGATTTTCTTTTTTTTTTTTTTTTTTTTTTCCCCCTTCCCAATAGTGTGAAAAAATGTAATTCCCTTTCCAATGCAGAAATTAGGTCAGCAGATCCTAATGAAATAATCCTGGATAACAATGCACCATACAAGGATCTGCTTCCACTAATTAATGACTAATTTTTCTTTCAAAGTACAAAGTACTATCCTCTGCCTGCAGTGGATGGTGACTCCACCTTCAGCGGCACCTTTTTGTTGCATGTTATACCATTTTTATTATTGTCATGCCGTAGGTGGGAAGGTCAAATAGAAAAAAGCTTTTTGCCACGGTTCAGCTAATATGGATCATGCTGATATAATCCCTACCTGATTACATTTATAAGCTCCTAAAACACTGGCCATAAGTGATAAAGACTTCCTTTGTGCTTCAGGGTGTAATCCACATCAAACCAGTTTCAATAAGGATTATGTGCATGGGAAGTGTTGCTGAGGTTTTGAATCAATATTATAAACAGAAAACATAATAAAAAGCCTGTCATGTCTCTGGATTGGTGACACTACCCCTTGAAATCTGACCTAAAGGGTGGCAATGTCACTCTGCTCATGAAAATACAATATATGCTATTAAGCCAGATACATAGTGAAAGGATCAACTTATTCTGAGCTATGATGCAATTAGGTCAGTTTTGATAGTAGCTCACTTCTGTTTTGGTCTGAGGTATTAAAAAACAAACTCAAATGAGATCGGTTTATTTTTGTGCTTTTGTTTTTTTGGGGTGTATATGTGTTGTTTCTTTTTATTAAAGATTTCATCCTCATGAGATGTGCATGTTGGAAGTTCAGTTTTGGAGCTTAAAATAGGATTATGAAATTGTGTGCCACGCTTTTAATGAGTAAAACACCTTAATTAAAAAGACATAATGGCCAAATCAAGGATGCCCAGGATGTTCTTATTTTGTATCCTTATTTTGCTTTTGTTGTTCCTTTTGTGGGATTACCTAGGGTGCACATAGGGACTTCTATACTGTATAAAACTTCACATCTCTGAAGAGTTATGCTCCACCTTAACCATCTCTCAAATTGGCAGTAAACAGCTGCTTCAATTATTTATCCTCTTCTCAAACCCATCTCAGTGTCCTGTGACTTCAGCAAAATCATCCTTCCCCTCATCTTCATGAAAACTTTTTTTTTTTTTTTTTTACCCAGTCATTTGCTCTATCCAGGAGATGCACGAGAGCCCCAAACACTCGTTCTGTTTTCTTCATTTTTTGGGGACTGGCTGAAGGGTGGAGCCAGGTCCAGGCAGAAGTTAGAGCAGCCCTGGAGCTACTTTAATCCATATAATGAGGCACAGGCCCTGAAGGAGTTTTGCCACCTCCTTCAGCTCTTCCCTCCGCAGCCCTCCCTCGGGGCTTGGGGAGTTTAGGTTGTGCTCTGGGGCCAGGAAGCTGGAATTTGCAGTACAGCTGTTTTTCTTCTATTATAGAGGCATTTGAGATTTGAGACAAAGTAAATTGTCCGTTCAGATGCTTGCATTGCTGGACCTGGTTAGCTTTTGCTGTAAAGCAGTAGTACTTTTTGGCATCTGATGTGAAAATCGTGTGGCAGAATAAATTTTAGAGGTGATCCTGTGCCAAGGCTGTGGCAAAGCCAAAGAGCCTTTTTGATCAATTTGCCTTTTGCTTTTCTATGGGGTGCCTCAGAAATGCAGAACGAATCACTGACATGCTGCAGATCACCGGTTATTCTTGGAAGAATGGTCCAATGGCCATAATTGTTCGGAGTTGTTTGTTGTTTTTTGTTGTTGTTGTTTTTGTTTTTTTTTTTTTCTCTCTAAACCACTTCAGGATGGGAAGGAAGAAACTGCATTCGTGGCTCATTATCTAGCCATTTCCAGGACCGGAATTCGGTTGGGAATGTCCCAAATCCATGTGCGCTTGGGGCTCCTGGGCTGGTGGATTGGTTGCTCCAGTGTGGTGGCTGCTGCCAGCTTCTCCAGGACACCAGGTTTTCAGAGAGCCACAGCACATACTTTAGCAGTGAATTTGGCCTGAAACATTTTGCTTCAATTTTTAAATCCCTCTCCTTGCCACCTGGAAAAAATCCGGAGGTATGGAAACAAGTGTGAGTCCTGGCCTGGCCCCTGTGGCACCCTGGTGCTGTGAAAGTGGCAGGCATAAAATGTTTTGCTGTGGTTCTAAGAAACTAGAACAATAAATAATAATAATAAAGGTCTATAAATTATTCAGAGCAAATGAGCTATCCTCCAATGCTGTTGCGGGTCCAAGTGCAGGGCTGTGGGTGAGGCAGCCATAAATCTGTCCTGTCGAGGGGATGCCCTCCTGGGCTGGTGTTACCTGACTGGTCTTTGAAGCTGTCAGACTGTTTGGACAACTGGTGGGTCGTGACGTTTGGAAAGCGCCATGACGTCTGGCCTCTCCTGTGCGCCACACACTCCGTCCCCATGTTATTTCCTTTGCTCTCGCTGTGTGTCTAAAGCTGGGGGGATCTGGCAATGCGCAGGCAGCCCCGGGCCTGGGCATGCCCCCAGGGTCGGGCTGGCAGCCTGCCCGTGCTGGCTGTGGCCTCCCAGACTTCTGCTGGCTCCACAGCCACAAATGAAGACTTTCCCCTTCTTTTTCTTCGCAAGGCACATTTGTATTGGCTTGGGATAGGATTTGGTCTGGAGCATAAGCGTTTGCATGCATAACTCCACTTCCTGTTGTTTTCTTCTCTTTAAAGGGCTTTAACTCTTTGTGGAAACAGTGCGGGGCTAAAAGGAAAAAGGAGGCGGCTGAAGGCTGGTGTTGGTGACAAGTCAGTTTGGGTGGGAAGGCGCACGTGCTGCGAGATGGACTGGAGCCTGTTTGCCCTCGAGGTGCTCCGCTGGAGCTGTACGTGCGCCCTTACAACTGCAGTGCTTTTGCTCTGCCTTCTGGTACCGCCCGAACAGCGAGGGCGCGCTGCCACCGCGGGCCGGGCTGTGGGACAGCCGGGTCTGCGTGCAGGTGCGCGTTTGGGGGCGGGGGGGAGTTGCACAGCCCTCCGCGCGGTCCCACGAGGCGAGCGCCGCCCCGCCCCTGCAGTGACGGGTTTCGGTGTTGATGTGTCCCAGTCCTCTGCTGCCCGCGATAAAGAACTGTCCCGCGCGCCGCTGCTTTGCGATCGCGCGCGCGCCCCACCAACGGTCCCACACGCGCCGCTCCAAGCGCCACCGAGCGCGCCCGCCCCGCGGCCGGCGGTGGGGGGCACTCTCTGCCGCTGGCCATTGGCCCGCCGCTCCGGCCAATGAGGCGGCGGGGTGGGGCGCAGCTCTCGCGAGAGCGGCGCGGGGCCGGGGCGGTGGAACCATGTTGCGGGCGGTCGCGGCGCAGCGCCTGCGGCGGGCGGTGAGTGCGGGCGGCGGGGAGGGCGGGAAATGCGCGCGCCCCTTCGGCCGCGGCCGGGGGGCTCCGCTGCGGCGCCCGGCGCGGGGTGCCGAGGGGTCGGTTGCCTTCCCTCCCCCGGCCGTCTGGGCCCGTGCCCAGTGGGGCAGAGGTGGCGGGGCGCGGGGCCGAGCTCCGCCGTCGGCCCTCCTGGCAGCGGTGGCCGAGGGGTGTCCGGGGGACGAGCAACAGGCGCCGGCGGGGCCGAACTCCTCCGCTTGACTCCGCTTCTCTTGCGCACCGTGGCTGTTAAAAATAAAGTTTTTGAGCGGATGCCGGGTGTTTAAGAAGCCCTTTCCAGTGCTCACTGCAGGCAAGAGTTGAGGATTGTTGTCCTATATGAAGAGCTAACGTAGTCATAAGGGAAGTCTTAAATTTTTCGGAGTGCTCGCTCTCATCCGCCCTCGTACAGGATTAGCAGAGGAACAGGAGTACTTTCCTTACAGCTGGAAAAGATTCTTGAAGTTTGTTATTGCAAACTCTTAACAATGTTAGAAAGACATTTGTGGCTCGGGGAGAGGCTTTCTGGGGTTTTGAGAGGCTAATACAGCGTTTCTCAGTCACATTAGCTCAGCTGTGCAGAAATGTGATTGCTTTAACCGTCACAGTCTGTGGACCGAAGCTACTGTGAAACACTTGTTGCTTTTCCATATTGACCTTCATATTGCTCAACTGGGAGGAGTGCTGAGCTTTTGGAGGCCATTTGCCGCTTGATGTATCATGGTGGCTGTGTTACCAAATTTAACGACTAGGTGAACTCAAGGTTAGGCATAGTAGATGATTCATGAAATGTCCCTGAACATCTCTTCAGTCTTGTAGCATGCACTAGGAGACACTCTCTCCGCTAGAACTGTGTGTAAATAGCCCTTCTAAAAGAGCTTTAAATCTCACAAGTTTCTTTTTGAGCTCTCCAAGGCTTTTACAAGTATTACAGTTCTGTACAGCTCTAAAATAGTAATTGTGGATATATTAATTGGTGTCAGGTACTAAGAATGGCTTAAAAGAAGAGCAAAGGTAGACCGGGACATACACGATTTAGTTAATCTAAAAATTGTAACTGTTGTAGTCATGGACATCTTTCAGTTATTGTTAGGCTGTAGGCGTTCCAGAGCAAAGATCTTTATGATCTCTGGAGCTCCTAGAACATACGGTACTGCTGTGTAAATAATACTTTACTCTCATGATTACTGCACAATTCAGTTTCATGTCCTGGAAACATGAGGTCAGCTCCTTGTTTTTCAGCCATATGCATCTAAACTCATAAATTTGTAAAATAAAGCCAATAAAACATTGTGTGCATCTTCAGTGTGCGGGTAACAATGTAGTCTGCAAGAGAAGTGAAGCAAACTCCATTTCAGCACTACTAACGCTCGCATAGTTCAAGAGTGAGTAGAGTCTAGTGAAAAACAGGATGCAAGAGACCTGTAACGTATGAGCAACAAGGAAAGGTTGGAGTTACATGTCTTAAAGATGGGAGGACTGAGGAGAAATACGAGACTGCAAGTACACAAAAAATTGGTGCAGAGATAGGAATAAGCCATTTCACTGGTCCATGGATGATAAAATAATAACAGTTGGCTTAAATTGCAAGAAAGCTATTTAAGATATCTATGAAGAGTTAAGATAGACATTAAGAAATCCTTTCTAGTTGAAAGGATAGTAAGTTTTTGGAATAGGCCGCCTAGGAGTTGTCATCATTGGAACACACTAACAATAAGCTAGACAGATATGTTGGAAAAAAGATAGATATGGTTGCTTAGCATCTGATGGAGGATAGCGTTGTATGAGCTCTTGAGATCCCTTCCAAACCTGTAATGATAGGAAATCATGATCATCAGGATTGTCTTGCAGACTTTTAGTTAAGGGGCATTTTGAGGTCACACATTCCTACCTTTATAAAACAAACAGATAATGTGTTTGCTTAACATTCTCTGTTCTTTATCGTTTTTATCAGCTAAGCGTCTGCTTTTTTGCCTATTCAGAGTGTTGTGGGTTTTTTCTTTTTTTCTTCTTATATGATGTTACCCAGCAGTTTGGGGCCAAGTTGATTGTAGGTGGATATAATACCAATGCCTTTAATTTTGTATCCAGTTGTCATTCAACCTGTGTTGAAGTTAGAATTTATCCCAAGGATATTAATGCAGTGCTAGTCTTGACTGTTTCAAGTCATAAACGAATCTCTTGGTCTCCCTCACTTCTACCTCCACACTCCCTCAAAAAAACCCCAGCAACAGAGTAAAAGAGCGAAGGACATTGTGGCGCTCTGTTTCTTAAAAAAACTGTTTTGCTTTGTATAATATTTCAGGGTTCTGCTGTTGTTTTAAAGGTCCAGATAGAATAAAAGTTGCATTTGCTTCTGCAATATGGTTTTTTTGGAGGCAAGAGATGCTTTAGAGTTGGCTTAAACAAAGTAATAGGCATGTTCTTATGAAGCTGTTTGAGATCTTCAGGTGAAGGTGGTCTTAACTGTCAGGTTTTCTTTCTCGCTTTGTAGTGTAGTATTTTACCATATAATAGCTTTTGAATAAAGTGAAATGTCACTTGCTTAATTTTTAGTGATATTGAGCAGGTACTCTTATTTTGTCTTTACAGTGTTTCGGGGGGACTCAGTTTTCACAGCTGTTGAGTCTTTGAGTTCCTGTTGATTTGTTCAGACCTTTCAATTTCCTGGGGTTTCTGAAAACGGTGGATTTTATTTCAGCCATATATATCTCATGATGCATGTGTGGGTTTCTTTTTTTTTGAGTTTTGCAGCTACAAGACTGTCTATTAATAGATTTAGGCATTGTTTGATTGTATAGGAATGTAGCCATTATCTTTAGTAATACCCCAATTCCTAGTTCCTGGAGTCAGTTCTTGGGAATTTTGCCCAGTGATAATGGGTCTCTATGAGATACATAATTCCTACTAAGCAGTTTTAAAATTTTAATTTCTGGCCAGTTTGCTTTTACAGCTAAGAAAATCAGCTCTAGAGATACCTTTGTGGGTCCAGTTGTTAGATGCTTTTGCCTTGTGAATTTCTATTTCAGTTTAGTTCCTGAAACTTCCAGCGGTTCCTCTGAAGAGGTTGGGAGGCAAACTTCAGTTTCCTGGGTAAAGTTTCTAACAGCCTATTTTATATTCATGCATATTTGGAGTGTGGGGCCACGTAGAATACACCTGCTGGAGCTCTTGCATTTCTGGAAAGACTTTCTGGCCATCCCATCTTTTGTTCCTGTGCCTGCCACGTGTGTTACGATTTCATAATTCCTGCATTACAGCGAGCATCCTTGGAGCAGGCTGCAGGCAGTTAGCTATTGACTATTGACTGTAGAGGCCATTGATACCTGTCTGCTCACCAGTCTGACCAAGCAACATGCAAAGACTTAAAACACTTTTGTCTGGGATTTTCCAGCTGTTAGTACATATGTTTTGTAGCGTATAAGCAGCAAATCCGTATTTAAGAAGTGCTGTGCCTGTTTGTGTGCTGTTCAGGTGACCTGAAACAGTGCTGAAAGACTAACATACGTTCAGTTTGCATTGGCGTTGCTGTGAAGAGCAGATCACCTGTGCAAATTGAATGAGTACTTTGGATGTATGGGGTGTTGGCCTCATGCGTGGGTTTATCTGTGCACATGTACTGGACATGTCCAGATTTCTAACGTTTGGCTGGGACAGTAGCAGTGAGTAGTCTCAGTTATTTTGTCTGAAGTCTAGAAATTCAGATATTATGCTTAAATTTTTCACATTCTGCTTGGAAAACATTGCTGGGTTTCTGTAGTGGTTTTGGCTGGGATAGAGTTAATTTTCTTCAGGTGGGGAGCAAAAAGATACTTTGGAGAAACTTGAGATGATAGATTCAGCGAATCCTTTGGTACTTTGCAAGTGGCTTAATTGATATATACTGCACATCTAGGTTAATCTTACCAACTTTTAGACATCTGGAAGTCAGAAGCCAGGTTTGCTCTACAGTAAATGCTGGGGAGGGAGAGGGGGGAGTTGGAAACAGTTTTCCTTCATAAATGTTTATTTTAGTATAAACTGAATGACTGCCTGGAGTTTCCACCAGAGAGGAAATGTAGATAATTTCTGCTGTAGAGGGAACATAGGTGCCTAGCTTCGATTTGTATCTAAACCTAGGTGAAATAAATTTTCAGTTTTACTGGCTGCTGGCAGATGTGTTCATAATCTACTGGCATGCTTGAGAAGCCACTAGATTGCCCAAGTTTGTAGAATGTTTAACTGTAATTGATTTCTTTGGATAGCCTGATTTTCCAGAGCTTGGTTTTCACCAGGAGCCTTCTGTGGCACAAGCACCGAGTGCTGTTCCCTCTCAAGGCATTGTTTTCAATAGGTTGTTCTGTGTGTCTTATTTCTTGTGCTTTTTATCCTTGCTGTCAGTTGTTAGGTTTATACTCAACCTTCCTATTTTATCTAGGCTTGAAACTAGACATCCTGCCCAAATACAGGTGGAGAAATCATGTCAGTGAAATAATGGGCTGTCCTCGCACACGTGCAGCTGGACAAGTTACTTCATCAAAATAACTACCTGTCCCCTTCATTGACTCATTGCAGATTCTCAGTTTTCAGGATCGTATGTGACTGGATAAATTAACCCTCTGGTTTTACTGCAGAATCTTTATTATAACAAACAAAAGTCAGTTTATTTTCGTTTTGTTTATTAAAAAAAAAATGATTTTATGTGTCTTAGTACATTAAAATTCAGACTCATATAGGAATCTTATTTATGTCATCCAGGATTTTTACCCAAGATCTAGAATGTGACTTTTAATTTATTTTAAATCTGGTCTTATCTTTGTGTTCAGAAATGTCATGCATGTAGGCATAAAGTGACCTTCTGGTGTGCAGTTCCGACAAATATAAAATGTGGGATTATCAGTTTAGAAATAATACCTAGTTGATGCTGTAATATCCAGTCTGCTCAAGCAACATCCATTGCTCTTATTCTTTTTGGCTAAAAAAATTATTTCTCAGTTTATTCTAGAATTGTTTGACAGAATGATATAGAGCTCCCCTGGTGGTGCAGTACTTATTTAGGGAAAAGATCATAATATAGTCAGAACTAAGTGCGTGTTTAAAATGCATGCGGCTCCCTTTGGAAATTTGAAAACTTCAGAATCTTTCAGGAGCATGGTCTGCTTTACCCTGCGACATGACTATAAATCATTGGAAAAGTGGGCTTTTTGCCACAAAAGCATGGATTTCTTCTTCAAATGGTGACTAAAATCTCATAACTTTTATTGCAAATTATGTATGAAACATAATCAAAAATATGGTGTCTGATCTATATTGGCAATAAATATTTTGTTACTGGCAATTGGCTTCAAATGATCTTAGAATCTTTAATCATAACAAGTAACCTTAAGCATAAAAGATGAAATGTAGAACACTTTTACAAGAATCCTTTTTGTTTTAATCAAAATGACAAATTATGATCCTGATTCTGCAAAAACTTGTCTTTGTATTTTTACATGGTGATTAGCTTCAGGGAAGTCCTCGGGATTTGCTTTCTCTGTGTGAAGTTTAGCATGTTGGTAGACTTTGTGTGGTTGAAGTCAATATCCGAATTTTAGCCTCTCAGATTTTCTGAAACTTTTTTTCCTGTTTTAAGTGGTGGCTAAGTGCGTATTTGGTGTGAGGGGAGATGGGGTCAGAATATATGTTTAAAAAAGTAGTATTTGGCTGTGCAGTCTTTAGCGTTGTGTTAGTTTTTGTGCCTTGGTCATATTAATGAATATATTTTGTTTTCAGTGTGTTCCATATTACGTTGATCGTAACTCGAGTCTTGATTTAGGCTTTATGTAGGATAAACAAAGACTTGAAGGATAATATTCCTGTTCCCACCCCAAACCCTTTCCCTACCCTAGTATTAGTCTTGGAGGAATAACGCTTTTTCCAGGATCACCTGGAAATTAGAAAGTCTCAGAGCTTAGAATATTTTGGTTTGGTTTCATGGCAATTCTTTGCCCCCCCCCCTTTTTTTTTTTTCTCTTTTTTGTTTTCTTTCATTTTTGCTTTAGAAGTTAAAGTCTGTGTGTGGATGGCGAATTGGTCAAAATTATTTAAGAACCATTAAATTGTGGTGGTAGACTAAATGGTCAAGTGCCAAATGTTTTAAAGGAAAATAGAAAAAAATGAACCTGGTGCTTGTCAACAGTTCTATTAGTGTGTTTTCAGGCTGTGAGCCCTTGCTGCTTAATTGTGATCCTGCCATTGCATACAATTTTGCCTTTATACGTAACTAATTAAAAAAGTGTGTTCTGTAGCTAGATTTTTGCTAAAATCTATAGTGTAAAAAAAAAAAAAAAAACAAAAAACCAAACCAAACAACAATCCCCAAAAACCAACAAGTAAATACTTATTTGCTACCTTGATTTCCTTGTGTCTTAGTCTTGCTGGTCTAATCTTCACTCTTTAAGGTACTTAGTTAAGTTGATCAACTGAGCTTGAATGTAATGTATTCAAATGTTTTTCTTAATACTGTTCAGTATTTTCCTGTGGAGGTTTTAGTTTAAACACAGCATGTTATAGATATGCTGAAGTCAAACAAGTTTATACCTTTTTTTTTAACACCTTATGTATTCTGCCTACTTAATAAAAAATATCTAGATTTAGCCTGTTTTGTTTGACAGCAGTGTTTTACAGTTTGTATAATTGATAACTTTCTGTTAAGCGCTGGATGCTCTTAGGAACAGTTTTTTACTTAAATGCCAAGTATCAAACTCGTCTCTCTCTCTCTCTCTCTCTCTTTCTTTAAAGGCATCGGTGCTCCAGAGATTTCAGAGTACATTAGTCATAGCAGAACACAACAATGAGACTCTTACACCCATTACACTAAATACTATCACTGCAGCAAAACGTCTTGGAGGTGAAGTTTCTTGTTTAGTAGCTGGTACCAGCTGTGACAAGGTAGGAAATGCTGTTTTCATATGAATGAAATAATGAATGCAGGGAAGCAATACTTGGTAGCATCTTGGTCAGCCTGAAAAATAATCTGTAGTGAAGAGGAACTGTGCCAGGAATTGCTAATCTGCTGGAAATGTCCTGCACTTGAACTGCTTCTCTTCTGAAGTGAAAATATGGGTATAGATTTCATTTCACAAGGGAGAATATCAGTATCAGTTGTTATAAGCTTAAGCAAGCAAATTTTTATAGAACTAAAGGGCAATTAACTTTTGAAACAATATTTCCCTCTCAAGTTTGAAAGAAAAATATTGCAGTGCTAAGAACTTGGAAAGAAGCTTGCACTTGTTCAAATGGAAATGAGCAGAAATGAAACAGCACAGTGACAAATAGGGCTTCTGAGCATCTTGCTTTTACTAGTCAACTACTAGTAGCATAGCGAGAGTGTGTTTGCAACCTAAAATTCTGAAATTAGTGCTTCTTGACTTCATCATATAGCTCATGTCTAAAAAAATTTTCTTGTATATTAGCTGTTGTATTGTTAGTCTAATTTTTATGTGCAAAATCTAGAGACAACATAGTTAGTACATTAGTGACACTTTTATTCCAGCATGATGTACGCTTGTGTGAACAGTAAAAGAACAAATAATTATGCCTAGTATTTTTCATACTAGGCTATTGTTTATGAATTGTTATTCTGAAAGCAATATGTAATATCTTATGCAGCAGGCACACTTGTGGCAGCTAATTCACAAATAGCTGGAGAAACCTCAGTGGCTATTCTAAACTGAGACCCAGGTGTTTGAGGTGGAGACCTGGAAGCAAATATTTATCTAGATGAAGAAGATTGGGGGACGGGGGGGGGGGGAATTTGCCTGATATGTCTGTCTTTGAGTTTCCTTATTCTTTGGCACCTGCAGAGCAGAAAAATGATTGGGAATGTTTGTTTTTTAATACTAAGTATATGGTGTCTATTTGGCAATGTGTGTCATGCTGGGAAAAAGTACTTTACAAAAAATGAAGGGTTGGGGGTTTTTTAAGTTTCTTTGTAAGAATCTGTATTGATAGGACAAAAGAGCCAGTTAGTCAAACAGATACTCTGTAGCAGCTATTATGGAATTTTTGTTTATTTCCTCTTGTTAATTTTTGAGGGTAAACTGATACTCAGCAAACTCAGTAAAACTACGCAAGTTCTGGGACGATGCATGTGGTCTCCAGATACTGCTGTCAGTCCTCTTCTCTCTGATCTGCAACAATCCTTTTATCATTTAAACTTCACTTCTGCAAATTTAAAGGAAAAAATGCATAAATATAGGATTGAAAATATATATCACATCAGTAGGCAAAGAGTCAACTGCAAACAAAGGATTGCTCCTAAAATTTGGACAAAGATCATAACATCGCTGTACATTTGTATTTGCATTGTATGCTTGTGCGGTAGATACTGACCGATTTAAAAGAAAGTRGGATTGGTTTCTTGATGATTATATCAGAATACTGAGCAATAATCCTCAAGTGTGACTGTTATCGGCTGTTGTAATAAATCATGACATCGTGTAATCCTGCATAAAGGAGGCAAGCTTTCTTATGTTTGATTTGCTTTGTAGTTTTCTTACTGACAAAATTCATTTTCATTACCCCATAAGGCACTATGCTGTGAGTCAGAAGATCTGTATTTTGTTCCATCAGGTTCGTTCTGATTTTGAAATTCACATACTTTTGTGTTCCAGTTTTAACTAATCTATAGGCTGTGAGCTCTTTGCAGCAGGAACTCTCTTTTGTTACTTGTTTGTGGTGCCTGTTATAATACAAACTAATAATAATTCATTTGTAATTGTAGGTAGCACAAGAACTCAGCAAAGTGCAGGGTGTTGCAAAAGTTCTAGTGGCTCAGCATGATGTATACAAGGGATTTCTAGCAGGTGAGAGTTGTTCTTACCTATTGACAAAATAAATGGTATTTGTATTTGTGATTGAAAATAAGATAGTTGTAAATTTTGAGCAATATATTTTTATCCTCAGAGGAGCTGACTCCCTTGATTTTGGAAACTCATAAAAAATTTAATTACACCCATATTTGCGCTGGAGCATCTGCCTTTGGGAAGGTAAGTAGATCAAAGTGCATCAAAAATTTCTTGTAGAAAAGAGACACGCTCTTGTATGTAAGAGCGTGAATTAAATGCCTGAGAGAGGTCAGCCATGGACAGTTTTGAGTTTTCAAAAATGTTACAGTAGTTCGCTTAACAGGTCGTTAATTAGAAACACTGATTCATGTCTTGAGTTTTATTATGGGCTGACTTGGACAAAGGAACAGCGTAGAAGAAATATTTAGTGGTAACCAGCTAGTTCTATGTACACAAGGCAAAACGTACAGTAACACAACATAAATTAAGTGATTTGAAAGCATTATGAAAATTGTAAGGAAAAGTACAGTAAATTGAGATGAAAAATGTATGATTTGCATGTTGAAATGAAAGCATGCAAACCTATTAGAAGCAAATTTCTGTTGGAGGGGGGCAGTTGCATCTATGATGTAAGTCATGTAAATTGAAATGTCTGTAAATATATACAAATAACACAGATCCAAGTCCTAGCCAAGATGTTTTTTAATGAAAATACAATTTTTCAAAACGTGTTTTTTAAGGAGTGTGTTTTTAAGTATGTGGAGAGCCTTGGTACTAACAGTCTGGTCAATGTTGTGGTGCAGCTAAATTAGAGAAAAAGGATCTTTCAGAAATCTTCCCAATGTGGGATGAATAATGACATCAGCCTTCCATCTGACTACTTTCACTTCCAATCAATATTAATCCATATACTTGTAATTTTGCTAAGAGAAATCTTTACATACCTTAAGTCTTAGGGTTTTTTTAATTTTATTTTTTCTTTTTATTTTTGATCTGCAGTGTCTTAGTAAAGGTTAACAGCTTTTGCTTTAAAGCTTACGCTTCCATTTTCAAGTGCTTAATGTGAGTAAAAATTTCAGAACTGGGCCCTTTTTGTTGTACTAGATTAGGAGGGRATCAAAAAGCAAACAAAGATCTTGCTATCATTAATTTCTTCATGATTTATGTTGCTCTTTTTATCCTCCTTCCCATTCTTAAAGGTGCTAAGTAATTTTCTAGAGTCAATTTCAGAGCAGGAGAATATATATTTTAATATTAATTTTTAAAATAATAATTTTTTGTCTTTTGGGGGGAGAGTGCAGGGTTTTTTTTTCCTGCTGTCTCTGGTAACTAGCTTCCAAAAATGCTTTTTTTTTTTTCTTGAAGTGCTAAGAGCTCAGCAATCCATAATTGTCAATTTTCTGTGTAAATTGCATCTATATTCAGTTTTAAACTATTGAAGCAAATAAGCTTTCTAATTTAAGATATTGAATTAAGGGTTTACTTTACGGTAAGTCTCATAAAATGTCTAACGTTATTACAATAATGGGATTTTATTTGGCTGCTAAAGCTACATGAGTAGCCCTACAAAAACCTTACGGTTGTATGTGCTATGTTACTTACAGACAGTTTTATATGAAGTTAAAATTGGGACAGCAGGCGTTCTTTTACTGACCATGTGCATTTTACTTAGCATTTACTTGCTAACTTTTCATCTTTAACTTCTAGAATCTTATTCCCAGAGTGGCTGGCAAACTTGATGTTGCCCCTGTTTCTGACATTATTGAAATTCAGTCACCAGACACTTTTGTGAGAACTATCTATGCAGGTGGGTAGTCACAAAAGGTATGTGGTATTTGTGCAATAAAGGACCCAATACTGATAACTTTTCTACATAATCCTGTTGTTAGAACCTTGGAATATGATAGGAATTTTCGCTTTACAATCTGAATTGCTGTGGTTCATAAAAATGAAACTGGGGGATGGACATGATGCTCCATGTGTGAGAAAGAAAGTAATCCCAATAACTTTGGTACTACCAGTTAGAAACCATGTCTATCACTTTACTTAATAGAATTTGGTAATCTCCTTTATACATACTGCATTTCTTTGTTAATGTACTTCTGATCAGATTTTGTAAAACRTAAGACATTGAGTTAATTGTCCAGCTTTATTTAATATGACTAGCATTAGTTCTGATTTAAGATACCACAGGGTTATTTTTCCTAATTATGAAGACATTGAACTAATTATTTATAATATTTAATTGACTTAATTTGCAGTTCTTTTTTCAGTCTTGTTTCTCTAATGCTTGTCTGACACTGTGTTTTAATTTAGATATGAGCTTATTAGCTTGTGTTTCTTAGTTTTACCGTACAAGATTGTACCACGTGTACCAATGTGGTATTACGTTTTGAGTTACGTTACCGGAACATGGTTTTGTGTTGCACTTTTAAGTTGCTTCCCAGTAATTCACAGTTTCAAGATGACTTTGTTTATGAATAGCTGGTGTTGCAGCATTTTTCTCTTCTAGTGTTCCCTGCAGTCTCCAGTGTGAAGTAAATACCTTATATTATATATTACTGAGAGAAACACAATCCCACAGATGCTTGGGGCAGGCCTCGTTGTCTTCTGTTCTGATGAATTCATGCAACAGGATAAAAGATCTACTCTGAATTACAAACACTTCTTATGTTTAAGAATGACACTTTCAAAGTTGGTTTTTTTTTTTTCCCCCTTCTGAAATTTAAAAGCTCATTCATAAGAGATTATTTGAATGCTCTGTATCCTTCAAAAATAGAGGATTTGTTATCATACTTCAGAAACATGGAGCTAAAAAGTAAATTAAAATATTTGTAATCTACATTTATTAAGTGCCTAGGTTTCAAGTTTTAGTTATCTAAAACTGCAATTTTGGGAAGTAACTTTCTGAATGTTGCCTATTCTAGTAGAACAGCTAATTTGTTTCTGATATTAATTTTATTTGTTTTTTAAAAAGCATAGTATGTCTGATATTATCTTCTTTAAAAATATAATGTGACCCTTTTTTTTAGGAAATATTCTCTGCACTGTGCAATGTGATGAAGCGATTAAAGTATTTACTGTACGGGGAACTTCTTTTGAGGCTGCACCAACAAGTGGTGGTAGCGCCAGTTTAGAAAAGTGTGAGTATTTGTTCTGGTATTTTGTTGTTTCATGTGATAGAGTTAGTTTTGCTCACTGCACAGTGATGTTTTGCAGAAGCATTTGTCAAAGCAAACTGATTGTCATAATCTTAGCTTTATGCTTTTAATACAGGTACTTGCACTTTTTAGCGATGTCTGGTAAGGGAAGGTATGGATTATCTGCTCACTTGCTACTTTTCCTTTGACCAGAAATGGAGATTATCTGTGCTGAAATCTGTGTCTGTTTCGCTCGCTGCTTAAGCCTCTGCCGCCGCAATTTTGAAACTTTTCCTTATTTAAAGTTACAGCTGTTTGAATAGCCACATTGGTTTTCAAAGCAAGATTGAGCAAAAATATAAGTGGCTTGGCTATCCACAGTTTTGGTTTAATTGGTCGTATTTCAATTGAGAGAGGTCATTACAGTGTCTAGCTAAACTAGTAGCAGTTTAAATTGATTTGAGAACATCCAGTTATTGTTTTAGATCAGTTTTAACTAAATCAGTTTAAATTACTATTTTAATGAAGCCAGCGTAGCTTTGATAATAGCGAAATCCAATCACAGAATCACAAAATAGTTGAGGTTGGAAGGGACCTCTTGAGATCATCTAGTCCAACCCCCCCTGGAGCAGGTTGCCCACGACTGTGTCCAGTCAGGCTTTGAGTATCTCCACAAGTGGAGACTTCACAACCACTCTGGGCAATCTGTTCCAGTGTTTGATCACCTCTACAGTAGTTGTTTGCTGTGGGCCTTTTTATGGCTGCGCTGTAAATCCAGCAGAGGCAATCATTAGTAACGTGCTGCGTGTGTGTCCCAGTCCTCATATTTTTCTGGGTGGCTTAGTACCTGCCCCTGAACCATCCTGTATTTCCTAACGTCTGTGGATGTTAGGAAACAAATGCTATTTGATGCTTAAGATTAGCATATTGCACTGTCATTGCACTACTTAATTGGCTTGTTTGACTGTCTTAATAAGAACCACACTTATTATGCTGGGTTGATATCAATGTATTACTTATACAACAGACCTTCATTTTAGTGCAGCTTGTACTATAGGTTACTTAAACACAACTAATGAAAGAGGCTTGTAACTCAGAGCCACGGAGCAATAACTGGTAGTAGTTAAGAGCTTGTGGTAGAATTGGTTATAGAATGAACTTTTTGCATTAAGTTTAAGCTCAAATTTAAAAGGTTGAAAATACATGCTTTATCCTTTTTCTTGTGGATGTTTTTCTTCATCTGATGAATGCAGTAACCCCTCCACCACCTGTTGGTCTATCTGAATGGATTGAGCAGAAGTTGACAAAAAGCGATCGACCAGAGCTTACTAGTGCAAAAGTGGTTGTATCAGGTGGTAAGTAGTTAATATTAAAACTGTGTTATGTTGCATTTAAGTAATGGTACATCTTGATTAAATAATATCTGTAGCAGAACACTATAATGTGATACATTAAAAAAAAATATTATGATGTAATTCTGAAATATGGCATAGGGGCCAGTGGGAATGCACCCAACATGTATGTTTCGTGAAGAGGCAAAACATGAGTTTAACATATGCTAGTAGGCTTTTTAAGAACATTGTCATCTTTGGTGAGTCCCTTTAAAATTATAGCAATATGAAGTGTTTTTAGATCCAAATCTGTCATGTTTGATATTATTGCTAATCGTTACAGGCAGTCCAAACATTATTATGTAATGGCTTTAATGATTTTAAAAATCATTATGTTTGTATTCTGCTCTTCAGGTATAAAGTGAGGGACTGTGATTTTTACTGTATGCCTACGGCTAAAAAATTATTCCTTAATTATCCCACTACAGAGTTTCGTACCTAAAGCCAGCAGAGGGAGCACAAATTAGTAAAAAAATCGTATTTCCCTGATTTCAGAGAATGATCTTGATGGTGCTGTGTGCAGGAAGTAAACTAGACAGAGTGGTGTTGGTTTATACATATGAAATAATAATATTAATCACAAAGACAAAAGCTAAATCTCCAAATATTAAATACTATTTAGTAATATACCCCAAAATACCCTATGCAAGTGTATATTTGTGCCTTTGCAAATGCAAATACTCATACAGAAAGTTTATGTAGGCAATAAAAAAAATCTTAAAGCATATTATGTTCTTCTTTCTTTATTTTTTTTGTTCTTAACTTTTAAGGGAGAGGCTTGAAGAGCGGTGAAAATTTTAAGTTGTTATATGATCTTGCGGATCAATTGCATGCTGCAGGTAAACTTGTTTTCCTCCTACTTTTATTTAAAAATGTCACATTAAAAACAATGTTCATCTTAAGTCTTTTATTTTCATGTCTCTCAAATAAATTCTTAAAATCCTGTTAGTTTAGTCGTAGATAAAGTTTTGTCTTGTCCTTGTGGTCAACTGTATTTAAATGCCCATGTATGAAGCAAAATACTAAACTGTAATATTCCCTGTCCTTCTCAAATCTCCAGAACACAAGCTCACAAACAAAAAATGAAGTTGTATAAATTAAAAAATGGTCTTAGCTCACTTTGAAGAGCTGATATTTTCTTCATACATCCTTATATACTACTCCTTTACAGAATCCCTTTCACAGTTCTTGTAGCTTGAGTGGCTCTGTCTTTTTGCTATGCTTTTGTATTAACAGGAGAAAACTGACCTTGTACAGTGTCTCAGCAAAATATTTTAAGTAAAGGTTGGGGGAGGAGGAGGAACTGTTTGCATTAACATTTTAACTACATTAGTTTTAGATTTCACATGTAATAATAAATTTATAGTTTTACATGGATGGCTTTGTTTTTAAATTGGTGGCTTCACAGCTAAATGTCCATGTTGCATTTTCAAGTTTACTTTGATATTTTTCTTTACTATGCCTGACTTTTGAGGTCCACAGCAATGTGAGATGGCACATGTGTTCTGTTCAAACTTGGAGGAACATTATGGGAAGGCATTTATGAGAAAATCCTCTTTAGACAAAGCAACAAGAGAAAATAATGGAAATATGCCAGACTGAAATCCTCGGTTTTAAATATATGGCCCTTTGGTGCTGGGAATAAGGATTTCCTGTTGCTTATGAAGTGCATTAGCACTTAGTATTTGGAAGTTTCAGCCAGTGGTATAGAGAGGGATTACTATAAGAGCTTTTAAGAGGGAAATTTCTAAATACGTGCCCTTGGAGTGTGGGACTCTTCAGTAAAATACATGTGCTTTTATGGTGATAGAAATTTGGCTCGCTAATATTTTAAAAGAAAACACTGGAAATATTTTCTTTCAACTAGTTGGAGCTTCCCGTGCAGCTGTTGATGCTGGCTTTGTTCCTAATGACATGCAAGTTGGACAGACAGGCAAAATAGTAGCACCAGTAAGTATGGAAATATCTTTCATAAAAGAGCTGTGATGTTTTCTAGCATGCATTTTCCTTCAAAGCAAATGCTTAGAAATTAGCTAAGTCTTAATACTGAGCCTAACAGGAAAATCTTAGTGTGCCCATTGTGGTATTGCCACTTGACCATGCATTTGCAAAACTACAGCAGCAAGCTGTGACGTAAATCTCTACTTTAGGTCAATTGGAAGTGTTCTGCAGACAGTTTTGTCAGAGGTTTTGCATACTGGATTTTTTCATAGTTGCCTGTGCTGAACTTTTTTTAATTTTCTAACAGCCATCATTGATATGCTAAAAGATGTCATTGCCAACCTACACTTGAAATCATATTGATATGTGGCTTGATCTCTGGGAAATGTGTTTTTTGGTTTTTTTACAGGTGGTGATTTTTTTTTAAATTTTGGTAACCGTAACTGGATTATTGCATTACATTCTAAGCAACATTTTTGTAAGAGATGAAAATGCAAGAAACTTAAAAGATAAATAATCTACAGGTTGGCTGCTGTAGAGTGAAATACCAAGAAGGGCATACTCTAACGAGTGGCTTTATGTTGGGAAATAACCTGCTGCCCATCTTTTCTGCTATGCATCCTGATATCACAGGGGACTGATTTCTATCCCTGTGTCTTTTTGATCTGGGGGGGGGCCTTTCTGTCATGTAGAAGTCTGAGACTACTTTCATTGTTCYTTACAACCTGGGGAAATGTGGGGGAAGTGGTAGACAGATAAAGCACACTTGAGCATTTGTAAATAAGAAGGTACAAATGTAGCTCATCTCAGTGTGGGGTAGAATGTGCGCTAGCACATACTGCGATGTGATGATCGTGGACATGAGTAGGGAATTGTGAGTAAGAACATGGGCAGGTATGGCAAGCTGTCAGATGTACACTTTGAGCTATGTAATTGAGTAAACATTTAGTCTTTCAGTAAGCAGTTCTCTCTGATGAGCGTGTATGGCAACAGAAAGTACCGAAGAGCAACTTTATACTTGTTAATGGTTTAATGAGACCAGAAAGGGAGAGTGAGCTGGAACTTAGTAGAGAAACTTGTCATATTTCAACTGCTGCATTTACCAAATCGCAATAATTTAAATAATACTAAAAAGCTGTACATGTCCAAAGCCTTGATAGGATCTGAAATGTTTTGCCTTTGTACCATTAAGAGCTGCAAATTCAAGAACTTCAAACCATGACCGTTATTTTTCCAGTAATACATCCAGCAGGATAGAGCAGTACTTGAAGATACCAAGGACAGGAACTTGTGATTCCTGGAGTCTGTTGTCAATTCTGCCTGCTGGGTTTTCTTGAACAAGATACTTCGTGCTTCTGAGTTCCTCTTGAAATGTGGATAGGGATGTTTGCTGCTTTTTTTTTTAAGTCCTCATTAGAGGCCTTCTGATGACAGCCCTGTAGGGCTAAGTGGAGCTATTTCTAGACACACTAATGTTTAACCTGTAAATCTATGATAACCAACTGCTACAAAAAACAGCTTCTGAGAAATAGACCTACTGATAAGACTTAAGGTCCATCTGGTTGCATATTGTGTCCTTCCAAAATCTTGATAGCAGTGACATTAACCTCTGCTATGCAAGGAAGTTGTGAGGCTTTACAGATTATAAATGCAACCCTAGCTCTTCTTTCTGGTGATGTCTTTCTTYTGTGCATAGTGTGTAATTGTTATTTTTTTGGACATAGTGCAGGACAGCTGTAGCCCCCACCATAATACTTCCTCTTTGCTAAGGGAACATTTGTATTTGAATATAAGGCACTTGCTTTTGATCACACAGTAGGTGTAAGGTCCAATGTATTGCAGCTATAGGTCTCAGCAAGTTAATCAACACTAATTCAGCAAGTGCAACTGCAACATATACGAAAATTTCAGGTTCCAAAGAAGGCAGAGTTGGTTGTCATGAGGAGGCACTCTTTAGTTGATTGTTGCGTACCCAAACCTTTGAAATCCGGGGAGTAAGCTGAGTGTCATTTAACTGCGTATTTTGAAAGGGCATGAGATAAGACTGACCATCCTTAGTTCTTCGCTACCTAAATATCCATTAATGAAGTGGAAAATGCTAATTTGAAGACAGCTCAGCTCTGGTTTGTGTGTCTCAAGGCTCAACAATGAACATTCTTTCCAGAGTCAAGGGCATATAAACAATTATTTTGAAACAAAAAAGGCTGGGTTTTGATGAAGATATAGTACTATAATTTGCCACAGATGGCTCATAGCAATATGTGAAAGTCATAAGAACATACAGCCGCATCATAGGATCACATCAATGTCATGGTTGTCATATTCTAGAGGATTGTTAAAATAGCCATTAGTCAGTCAGGACTGACTAATGAATGTTTAACTGTTGTGTCAATAACGATCCTAACTGGCATGATCGCATGGTGCTACATCTTTTTGTCAGCAGGTTGATGCATTTCTCTCTCATCTGCCTTCTTACCAAATATTAACTAGTGAGTTATGCAGAGCACTGAAAATTATATGCCCCTTCTTTCAAATTGTTCAAATATTTCTTCTGGATCTTAAAATACATGTAAGGACAGCATACAGTGGCTTAGAAGTATAGAAAATATTTTATGTTAATTGTAATGAAAGTGCAAGTTGAATTGATACTAAGCCCTCAGAGTTGCTGACTAGAGGAATTAATTTTTCAATGTGCTGGATAGGTATCTTAAATATGAGGCAGTTTAAAGCTGCAAATTCTTAACTTCACATTCCTAATTCTACTTCACCATCTTTTTGGTACTTTAGCTAGAAAATTATTCTGTGCAGTGGAAGATAGAGTTCACTTAAAGAAGGAGTGGAACTGAACTTTCTTGATCAGATCAAGATTATACTGGCTATTTTAACAATCCTCTAGAAGATGACTGCTTTCTCTTCCTATGAGGTATGCTTGGTATCACTAGTTCAGGGAGGGCTCATGACGTTTTACCTGGAAAATTGCAAAACAGCTTTGTACATTGGTTAGTTATATTAGCTGAGACCCGAGTTTTGCATTTAGTTTTGAACTCCAGTTGAAATGGTGCATGCCCTCCTGGGCGTGTGGGTTTTAAGCAGGGGAAGCATCTTGGATACAAGAAACTGTTGGAGTTTGAGACATACTTGCTCTCCTGTGCAGCTGTTAGTTTCTGATGGGAAAGTATCTTAGCGTATGATCTTACTCTTCTATTAATAGTCCCTTGCCCAGTCTCAGTGGAGGATTGGAATGTGTTGTTTTTAAAGGACTCTGGAATTGGGTCTTTTGAGACTACACAGGGAGAAGAGTTAGTTACAAGCTCAGGAAGAGGGGAGATGCTTCTACTGCTTGCTTTTTGTGTGTGACTGCTGGGGAGTGTTTCTGCGCTGATCATTGGGTAAGAAGGTAATAATCTAAAAGATCTGCTTATTTCTTCCCTTGTGCCTTTGATTGTGGATTTGGTGAAGGAAGGGTAATTTTGGGCATTGGTCCTTCAGTAATTCCGTGACTGGCTTCAGTTTTTAAGAGTGCAGCCCAGACAGTGCATCACAGGACATGAGAACCTCACAGCCACAGCAGCTTTCCTGAAATGCTGATGTATTAATACATGAACAAACTGGCAGTCAGGAAACAATTGTAGTTCATTTTGCTTAAGTAATGAAAGAATGCAATTAATTAAGGAGTACAAATTTCACCTTCTTTCTGTTTGAGAATTAGTTCTATACAGTACATCTACACTTCCAAAATAGCTTTGGATCTCTAAACGTTGAGCTTTTGTTCATGTTGGAATTTATGCATTTTGTTGTTTTTTGACTGGATCTTTGGTAATTTTTCTTTTGTATAATTTTATTCCAGTTGTTAAAATGTTTGGTGTATGATTTTTGTTTCTGTTAGTAGCTTTTTCTACCTGTTGATTTCAGGTGATTGCAGCTCCTGTTTGAACATTCTGTCTTATGAAAGAGAAGTCTGATTTGTATTATTTGATGAGATGGAAGGAAGGAAATTTTTAGGCATAAGTGGATATATTAAAATATAAAATGTTACCTTCCTAATTAAAAAAGTAATTTAGTATATTCAATGTCTTTAATCAATGACAACCATTTTAGGAACGTATTTTTTAAAATTAGAAGCCAGTTGTTTTCCACTGTTTCTTATATGCAGGTGTTCTGCAGAAAGATGAAATTCGGTTCTCAGATTAAGCACTGTATGTAGTTTCTGTTTAAGAAAAAAGCCCTTGTAAGAATGTTTAAATTAGTTGGTTTTGGATAAAAATATCCTTCCCATGAGTACCTACTGTTAAGTATTAGGTAAGTATATCCAGTTAGAAAATACTAAATTCTTTGCACAAATCAAGCCTCCCACCACCACCCCAGAGTAACTGCTATTTTTAGATAAGAAATTTCAAATAGTCAGGGGTGTTAGTTTTCACAGTAAAAATTTTCCCAGTTCTTTTTATCTTGTTCACAAAAAAACCCCAGAGACAAGAACAAAAGGGGGGAGGAGAAGAAAGAAGGTAAATAATGTTTTTCAGTTATTTAAAACTTTTATAAATGGAACAGAACATGAATGCTTCATTTATTAGTTCAGTATTAGCTTTCCTTACCCTAGGTATAATTAGCAACATTTCTAACATACAAAGAAGTATGTAATCTTTCTCATGAACTTGTGTAATTTGCCTAATATTTAAACAAAAGAATTCTGACTGTTGTGAGAAAAGGAAAGCAACTGCTATAAGCCGTAAGTAGCTTCTGTTAGTTTCTGAACTGTGACCTTTGCAGTACAGATTTGCGAGGAAGGGGCATATAGGGGATGATTGAATGCCTACAAATAGGTGTCTAATGCCATTTTAGCCCTCTGGGGTATAAAAAGTACATTCACAGGGCTGGTAGTTACTGTGTGGGACCTGGAGACTTCCTTCTGGAGCAGCATCTATGATTCAGGTGGGAATCTGTCTACAATGCCACTAGGCACCTATATTTGGACACCCAAATTGTTTCCGTGGTCTCCCAAGTTTTCCCTTGTGTCCTATTCTAAGTATATTCTCCCTTTAGCTTTTGAAGGAAGATGGGGTTGTACTGGGATTATCTCACTCTCAAGTTCTTCCCCCCACAAACAAAACTTTAGTGGCACTGTGAGTTGCTTTTTTTCAGAAAGTATGTGTCATTTTAAGCTGTTTATTTTGTTATCCTCTGACCTTGTGAAGGATCTGCTGCTGCCTGAAAGGCATCCTTCTAGTTTAATCTCTTCAGAGTTTAAATGTTCACTTCACTCTTTTTTAATTTATTTTCCTCTGTTGAAGTCTGTGTTCTTTCAGGGTCCAGTTCTATAACTGCTTTAGCTTTCTTTAAAGGTTTTCCTAGCTGGCAATAGGGAAGACGTGGCCAGACCAGTATTTCACAATTGTAGGACTCAAGGTGTCCATCCAGGATTAGCCATCGGTGGACCACGGCTAGAAAGCCTCACTTTCACCATCTCACACTTTATTGCGAGGTTTTCTTATTGAGGAGGGTACAGTACAGAGGGTCCATCCAGCAAGGAAAGTGCAGCCAGGCAGAACTCCTTTTTTTTAGGTGTTCAGGTGCTGCTGTCCTGTTACTTTCAACATTGGGCACAAAATACTAACAGGCGACAAGTAACTGAGATGGAGAACTCAGGAAGGCAGAAGTTAGGAAATATAGGATGTAGTAATAATTGACAGTGGATTAGATGATTGTGCTAGAAATGTGATAATGATTGCACAGAAGGCAGATGCATTTGGATATCGCATGTGCTGAGAAACCTCGGGTGGGGAAGGCAGATGGGAATTCAGTGTAGTTCTGATGTGATTGCCAGGAGTAAACTTGCTGACCTGCTTAGCTTCAGTGCTTAAGCTTCGATTTCATACCAGAGGGTCTTTCTGGATGTAATGGATTGCAGGAACTTCAAAAGGGAGGCAGATTTACAACTGTCAGGAATTGACAGTAACAATGAGGGAAAAAGAGGCATGTTAAAGAGGTGCAGCTTCAATTGAGATGCTTAAGAGTGAGATGTTGGTTCAGTTGAAAGGCACCAAAGCAGTGGAAGAACACGAACAACTTAAGGTGTTATATTAGGTAGAAAATGCAGGAGTGGGATGAAATTAGAAGCAGGAAAAGGAAAGCTGAATGGCAAGGAAGCATTTCCTGGCAGAGAGAGACCTGAAGGTGCAGAATGGTCTTCTACAGAGCAGTGGAATTCCTGTTGCTCTGCTTCTTTTACAAGAGGATGGGATGCTTTCTGAGCTTGTATATGCCCCAGTATTTTACTAGGCAGTCCCTTTCACTGCAGTGAGTGGCTGTTTAGCACTTAATAGTCATCTTCTTGCCTTGGGAGTAGCAGGAAGGGAGAAAGACAATATCACATTATTTACATTATTCCTATATTTCGTATTTCTTTGTATTCGGTGGCAAAGCAATCAAATACTTCACCTAGCCTGGTTTTGTTTTCTCTAAAATGCATGAGTGACTCATGGTTTCATTGCGTAATAAGTGGATACTAACTCTTCTTCAATGTTACTTCCCATCGCTTTCTTAGGGATCATTTGCTTACTCACGTTAGCATATCTGTTAAGTTTTGTTTCCCTTCACTCTCTTGTGGGGAAGTGTAGGGAAAGTGAAACAAGGTATTTTTTATTCCAGTATTTCTGTACCTTTTTGTTCTCTGGCTCTTACCTAAAATTACTAACAACAGAATGAACTAATTAATTCCCTTAGCTTCATGAGCAGTGTCACTCCTGTCATCTTGATTATACTCACTTTGAAAATGTTCTACTTCTGGCTTATCAATGATAAGGTCTTCATTACTTCCTAATTGGTTACACATACAAGAGAATATTGAGATAATAAAGTTTCTCTATTCAAACACATGGTACATTACTTAATTTCTCCTACCTTCAGCCAGCTTCTTTGTAGGAATGTGTTATTTGTACATTACGTTTGTGGGTTTTATTAACAGACCAGCAGGTGCACTTTTCATTGTATAAATGGTTGAAGCTGTTAGGTAGCTAGCAGATGGGAACAGCATTGGGAAAACTGACCGTGCTTGGGAAATTGTTTTTGGAATATCTCCTCTGATAATTCACTATTGTTGAAAAGTAGCTTTATAGTGGCAAACTTCAGAGAGCTGTTTGTATGCAGCTGGGACTGAATTTACAGACTACGTTTCTCTGACTTGCTAAAAAGCTAAGGATTGACAACCCCTTTCATCCTGCATTATCCAGTGTAGCTTTTAACTCCAAGAAAACTATGTTCACAAATTGATGCTCTGCTCCTTTGGGGTTGGTGCAGAAACATTAAATTGTACTAAAATATTCATATGTGAGTGCATTTAGCTGAAAGCAATTGATGTGCTTTTCCCTAGAGAGAGAAAAAAAATTGCTGTATGGCCCTGCACTCCAGCAGAAACCCTAACCACGTTTAAGAGTAATTACATAGCTTGGCTGATCAAAGGTTCTTAAAGTGAAAAAGAAACTGTAGTTGGGATATAGTTTAGTAATGTGTGCTTCTTGAGTGGAACGTATATGACTGCATCAAAGTAGTACATACTGGATAATTGTTTGATGTACAGTGTAATATATGTGAACTAGTGTCAAGCTGGAAAATATTTTATTGGGTTAATAGCTTGTAATTGGAAGGAATCTCTTGTATGACAAAGATTTCTTTCTAATTTCATTCTCCTTTCACTCTTGCAAAGAAAATAAAATATCTGAGCTGCCTTTAAAAAGAGTACGTGCGCCAAAGGGGTTTATTAAACTAGCCTGTTTAAAAGCATGCCACTGGTAGGATGATAAATTGATGTACACTGAAGGTTTTCAGCGTAATTCGAAAATTGGCATAAAAATCAATAGTAGCTGACGGCATGCTTGCAAAGCAACTACCTCATCTTGTGTTGTACCTGTGGATGCACAGTAGTCTCTCATAGTGGTATTCAAAGTCACTGTAAGTTGCAACTAAAAACTGTTCTTGTGGTTCTCTTAAGCAAATGTACCTTAACTGCCCCAAGGCAGCTCAGGCATTTTTAAATATTCTCATAAGTAAAAATGAAGTAATATTGTATGCCACAAATTATTCCATAAATAATTGGAAGAGTCAGTATGCACAGGAAAATAACTGCATTGATATATTGGTAATTATAATCATCCACATATAGCACTCTTGTGACATTTATCCAAACAGCGTGTAACTGGCTATATGGATTCTGGAGCCAGTTGTGCAAATTCATGCATGTGAAGTCTCATGGACTTGCTGTAGATGCTAATATGTAAGTTGGGTATACTTAAAGCAGAAATAGGAGTTTAGGGGTTGGCTAAGGGGGATTTTTTTCATTTTAATGATTAGCATACAATTACTCTCTCTACAAGACATACCACGGTCATGTTTGTTGAAAAAACAATACAAGGCTAGATTAATACTTTAAATAGCAAATGAGAAGTTGGATTCTTGATTTGGAATCTTGCCTTTGAATAGGATAAGTGTGGGACTTGAAGTTTTGTTTCTTTTTAGGGTTGTTGTGATGCAAATCTGTGCTTACAAACTTTGAGGTCTCTGTGAGGGTCCTGGCTCCCACTGGAATCTTGTGGGATATTGTGTGGCAGGACAAATTAAAACACTCTTGGCCTTTGTGCCAGTTTGCTGGCAGAATCAGCTTTGGCTGCTGCTGTAGCCCTTGTGAGAAGCCTAATGGGTACGTTACATGCTGATGCTCCCACCTTCACATGTTCCCATTACTGGCATACCAAGCCCTTTCTGCAATAGCACATCTTTAATTTAAGTACTTCCTGATTGTGCCTCCCTGCCCTCTGCTTCATACGCTCTTAGGCTATTTGGTCCATTCAACTTCCTGTGCTGCGTGTTTCCTCCATTGTGCTCTTTCTTGCCATTAGCTCTCTTCTCTGGTGTCCCTTCCCCTGTGCTGATGTCCACTATCCACTTCATAAAAAATAAAGATTTGTGGCATGGCTGTGACACATGTACAGTAATTATTTACTGTGTGAAATTAAGTTACTGTGAGGCAAGACAATTGTCTAATCTGATGCCATGCCCTTATACCACCAAAACTTTTACTTTCCTTGACTTTAACTGCTTTTGGGACTTCATTTGTATCAGACAGTGCAGTGAGCCCCCTTGGTACAGAATCTGTGTGCTGTTTTGTTATGCCATTCTCACGTGGTACAGCGCTGGCAGCAGCCCTCCAGTGAAAACCTGCCTGTGCACAAGCACCAGGGAGTTGATAAATGCCACTCCATGTCCTGGACTTTGACGTAAGTGCCTGTAATTGTAGGCTGTGGATCAGCCACCTGACAGCAGTAATTAGAGCAGCTTCCAGGGATCCAAAAAGGAGGAACTTGAAGTTGGTGTAAAGCCATCTTTGTTGGCACCTGAGAGGTGCGATCCAGACTCTGATTCATGCTGTTTTGTGCCTTGGCATGGGTCTCCTGCGTAGATGAGCTCTGAAGAACTGAGATCTCCTTTCAGACCTTAATGTGCTCTCTGCTGCGATGGCAGGCATGGCGCATAATGCAATTGGAAGCGATGCTGCTCTGTGGCACCGATCTGCTTTCCGTTTCCTCCCTCATTTACTTCATAGTGCTTGGGGCTACAGTCCTGACTTGGGACTTCGAACGCTAACACAGTAGAAATGATAGGACTGAGCAAAAGGCATGATAGAAGTTAATGATTTCAGGGAAAACATCAAAACAAGGGTATTACCCTGAAAATAACTTAGAGATCTGAATTTCTGAGTCTTTTATGACCTCTCTGGATGACCACTTGAATTCTCTCCTTGGAGAGCACTGAACAGTCGTCAATCTTTATCATTCAGACCTTGTGGGTCCTTTGTTTCCCTCCTAAATTGTAGAATAGGTTTAAACTAAGATTTAAGCAGTCAAATCTATTTTACAGTATGGAACTATTGATAAGAAACATGCTGTCCTATGTGTTCTTTGTATGAAAACATTACTGAGGTGATCTACTGTAAGTGTTACAGCCTACTGAAAGGACCAGTTATCTTAGCCAGAGAGCCAAAAGCACATAACCTAGAATGGCATGGCTTAGATGCATAATAAAGGCTTTTTAGACAAGCCTGGTGATTTACAAATGTCCTTTTAATGAAACATCCTTGTCTTTCCTAGATATTTTAATAGAATATATACATAGGCATCTGGCTCCTGGTTAGCCGGAATCTTTCCAAAGACTGAACTTCACAATGTTAAACAGACTGATAAGAGTATCTGGTAGTCTAGATGACTGGCACTTAATGAATTGCTCTAAAAAAAAAAATCAAATTACAGTAATGTGTTTTTAAAAAGAGCTTGTATTAAAGACTATATGATGTTAGAATAATTTCTCCTGTAACATCTGTTCTTTTATTTGGTATAATTAAAATACTGCATTCTTACCATGAGTTCTTATATGGACATATTATATTACATTGCAGCTGTGGTTAAAATGGATTGACCTCCAATAGTAATCTACTCAGTAAAAAGCTATTGAGGCTAAGAAATTTCTGAGTGTCTTCAACAGCTGTGTGTTTTTGTGGAAATACATAGACTAGATTCTGTGTTTCAATTTCAAAGCAAACCTTTTTAATAGGAAATACTTTGTTCCTGCTCTGTTTTGCCTCCCCTTCAATTTTTACAGGAGATAGCTTTCGTAGAAAAGTGTAGAAAAGCTTCATAAATTTTATCTATCTATTCCTATTTAAAAACCAATGTAATAGGTGAAATCTGTAGGTGTAGAAACATCAGAAAGCAATCATCTTTTTTTCTTTAATTGATATAATGACTATCAGGCCTGTATGGAAAAAGCAGTCTGCATGGTCTCTGTATTTGAACACCTCTTCTGTAGGTCTGTGCCTGTTCCACAGCTGTGCTTTGTTCTGTCATGTTACAAGCCACTTAACTGTAATGCACATCTTCAGTTGCGCAGGGATAAGATTTTTTGACCCTCTTACCCTCCCTGGTCCCAAAAATAATTTCTTGAATTGGATTTTTAAATATGGACTAGCCTTGGTATTTTTAAAAGAGAAGCTCTGTTACTATTTAAGGTTGCATCTTTTCTAAGCATGTATAAATACCACCTTTTAATTGGTTTTGACAGATGAATCGCCTAACTAGATTTGTGTGTTACAGTTTCCTCTTATTGAATGAGTTGGTGAAAAGTACTTTCTTTGTTTTTCTTCTGTAAAATTAGGTAGCTAAACAGTACAGGTTTGACTGCTACTTGGACTTGTGGTGGGAAAACTGTCATGGAGCTGAAAATATAATTGGGTTTTGGATAGATTATAGCCTGGATGACTTTCAGCCCAAGGGAGAAAAATGCTTTTCTGCTGTGAATTAAAACTGTCTATATAGATCTACTTGCCTATAAATTTTCATCTATTTTGAATGTAAGTCTCTTTGGAGATGCTAGATTGGGAGCCCCAAAGTGTAAAGATCTACTGCGTGTTGGTGCCTACCTGGGAAGCACTTCTTTACTCATCCTGTGTAGGAGTTGACAGTGAATGGGGGAAGAAAAGCTTTAGGGCATATGAACATTGAGGGTTGGGGTAAATAATAGAAACTATCGCTACACGTCTATAGTGCACTAGCCCACTTCAGTATCTGAAATGTTTTATCCTGCCACATAGGAAACTTTTTAAAGGTTTAAACACCTGAATTTCAGCTTTGTGCATTGTCTTACTTAAAGGATCCTAGAGGCTTCAAACAAAAAAGCCTAGGTTATCTTGCTTAATATTTGCATTGGGAATATCCAGGGTCATGGGTAACACTGACTGCCCTGCGCTCTAGCTGAGCAGTGTCTTTGATCTGTCATCTGTTTGATGCAGATCTCCCCCCCCCCCCCCTTTTTTTTCCTCTTTCTTTTTCTCTCCTTTCTTCTTTTTCTCTCCTTTCTTCTTTTTCTCTCCTTTCTTCTTTTTCTCTCCTTTCTTCTTTTTCTCTCCTTTCTTCTT
>JAYKAV010003257.1:85023-223176 GCA_035582835.1 Phoebastria nigripes | reverse complement strand
TCTTCTTTTTCTCTCCTTTCTTCTTTTTCTCTCCTTTCTTCTTTTTCTCTCCTTTCTTCTTTTTCTCTCCTTTCTTCTTTTTCTCTCCTTTCTTCATCTGTCTTTGCCAGATGCTCCTTTGGGATTCTCCTTTTACAGTTACATTGCATCCCTAAGTGGGGAAGGGAACCAATCATCAGCTGCCTTTAATATTGAAAACTACTGTAATGTAAAAACTACTGCATGGAATTGATTTTGAGTAAGGTTTGTGAGAGCTTACTGAAACTATGTCGTGGGTACCAAAAAATGTCTCGTTTTTGTTTTCTTCTAGGAACTTTATATTGCTGTGGGAATATCTGGAGCAATCCAACACTTGGCTGGGATGAAAGACAGCAAGGTATATAAAGATGGATGTGCTAGAAAAGATTTTTGAGGAAGGAAATGAGTTGACTTCCTTACTTTTACGTCAGTATTTTAGCCAGTTTTCCAATTTTTTTTAATGTTAAAATTGCCAGTTTGTCTGCTTTAAAACATGCTAGCCCTCAAAGCCTTGCCAGAAAAAGATATTGTGGCAAAACATCTAACACAGTAGAAAAACCATTGCACTACAACCCAAAGCAGTTAATTGACTTTGTTTATTAAAAAAAACCCACATATGCTTGAATTCTATACAATAGCTCCATTTGCGTTTATTTCAGAGTATGACATATTAATTCATGCATAACAATGTGCAATTTGAATTATGAACTTACTATTCCATAAAGTAAAAGATGTCTCTGACATTCCTGCATTTAGCCATTCAAATGGAAACCTATTATAAAAACGGCTGTAAAACTTTAAAAGGTTTAACTCATTAGTTGCCAAAGCAAATAATCTGAAATTGGAATCGCCAGTTTGGTCCATAGTGCAGTGTTTGCAAAGAGGAGCAGAATTACCTGCTGAATCGTACTATCAAATGCCAAACATCAAAAACTGTAGGTTGTCCTGCCTCCCCGCAAGTAATTTTGGAAGAAGGATATATATTTTTTTATTATTTCCAGGGAACAAACTTATGCTTTCTGGCAGAAACCAAACCCAGAACTTTGAATAGCTTATCAAACTGAGGAAAAGGTTTGCAAAACTTTACAGACAGATCCCTGTGTTTAACCAATGACAGTCTAGTGAGTTTATGTGACTGGTAATTGTCCTCACAAGCCAGCCTGTATGGTAGGATGATCTGTGCTTTCTTACAATTTGGTTCTTTTTGCCTATATTATTTAAATTTTTTGGGGGGGGAAAATCATGTAAGCTGGATTTAGGATACAGCACCCTTTTTGGGGCCTCAGTCGTCTAAAGTCAGGGACTCAAGTGGTGTTAGCATTAGTTGACACAGTGGAGAAAAACCAACCAAAATTAGAAATTAAGGATGAATGATGGGCAGGGATGAAGGTCACTACTGAGAAGTGTGAATAATAGTATCTGTAGCAGCGTATTCTGACTGGTCTTAGTAGAACAGCCTCGCCGAAGTCTCTTCTACTTGCAGTGCAGCAACAGGGAGACAACAGGGACAGTCAGACAGCGGGAGAGTCTGCGAGAGCAGCGCTGATGTGGTACTACCACGGTCATCCTCGGCTCCCTCTGGATTCTGCTGGTAGCTGATGGGCCACAGTATTAAGAGTGTCTTTGTTTCGAGGCGTTTAGTCTCCAACTGTGCTTTTGGGTGAGGGAGAAGAGGGGCAGGTGGGATTAGTATTGGCCATTGACTGAGAACTGTGTATTTAAAACTGCTTAAACTTGATCTGACCCTGTTTGTATTTATCTCCTGCCTCATCTCAGTTAAGACTACCAGCAGTTCTGGGAACCTACTTGTAAGTGCCAGAGTTTCCTTTGACATAAAAATACTGAGCAGCAATATTGTCCTGTACTATAACAGCAAAACCTCTGCTTTTTTGGCTTTTCCAATGCCATGTTTGATATTTTGAGATGTTCTTTTATAGGAAATAAGGACAGATGAAATTTGTTGATATGAGATGCATACTTAACAGTTTAATTTCTGCCATATATCATAGTTTTCCTAGTGTAAACAAATGTGTGTATTGTAAAATTCAGTTTTACTTATTTGTGTTTGAAATGTGTTCTGCTTTCCTTTTAGCCAAAGCATATAGGTGTTGTAGTTACTGAAAAGATCCAATTTTTACAAACATAAAGAATTATGCAGCCATGGGAACTCTCTGGAGTGTCCCCTGTCTTCCCTCAGCACTGTGAATTATCTGGCATTGTGCACTTGTACACTTCAGGATATGTTTTCCAAAGTAGTCAGATGCTTTCTACCAAGTGAAATGTATAATTTATTTGTCCTTTTACAGCAAGGTAGAAAATGCAGCTTTTGAGGAGGCTGGAGAGTCGTTGTTGCTGTCTTTCCTTATTTTTAATTCCTTTGTGAGGTAGTTGCAGTATCTTTTCTTTCTAAGAGATTTAACTTGCAAATTTCTGTTGCAAGGTGACGCTTTTGCTTCTTACCATGGAAAGTCTGATTTAGCGATGAGGTAAAGAACCAGATCTTCTTACTAAAAAGTTACTTCAGCTAATGGAGACAGAGGAAGGACTAGGCTGCCAAACTAAAGCTTAAGAGAGTTTTGCAAGCAACTGATGTTAATTATTTTTGTGATAAGGACAGAGCCAGCAGCCCCCAAGATGTCACCAACTGCTTGGCCTCAGCCAGCCCTCAGCGTTAGCCCCTGTGAACGGTTCTGCAAAGCATGGTAGGGCCTCAGAGTATAGTTGAAGTCTCTATTTGAGCTAATACTCTCAGGTATCACAGCCTGGATTTTGCTTCCTGCACTGTAGAATTGTCAGTGGAGGCTTGCATTTGCAAATGGGGTAACTGAAATAGAAACAGTAAAACTTTGGGAAAAATATTTCAGGGGAAGCATTACTGGAATACTTGCAGGTCTTTGCTTATGAGCTGGCAAGAGGGCAGCAGCAGTGCTCTGCTGTAGGTACTTCCTTCTTGCATATATGATGTGGTCCCTCTTTATAGTGAGTCACAGGATACAAATGACCTGTGAAGAAAAAACATTTCTGTGGGCCTAAAAACACAGGATTTGCAAACTTTTATCTTTGAGTTACTGCCACTAGGCGTATGCTACTGAGCCGTTAATTTTGTTTGACAAGTACATTCAGTGGAGGGAGTAAAACAGAGACACATGAACTGTGGCTACCTGGGAATGGCAGGTAAGTGGATCAAATAACTGTTGGGTTAGAGCGGTCCTGAGAAGTCTTGTTGCCTCAAATCAGAATTCACACTGGCAGCATTTAGGTGGAAAGGCTGTGGTTTAGACCCCTGCTTGGTGTAAGGCTCCTTTTATGAGCTGTCATCTTTTTTTTTTTTCCATCCTTTATGGAGTGCTCCCCATCCTGTTGTAGATTTTGATGTGGACACCCATGCTTATTTTGCTCGAAGCTGTCACAGACATTTACAGAATGATTTACCTGTATGGCAGAGTTTAAACCAAGAAAGACATTTTCTGGACTGTTGTGTTGGGATTTCACGTGCGTTTTTTCTACTGTGTTGACAAACTAAATGATATATCCCATAGTAAAAGTACAGAGACCTTTAGGCATGGCTTCATTGTAGTTGTTTTAAATGCTACCTCTGAGTTGTTTCTGTAATGGTATGGCTTAGGTCTTGCAGATAATCTGTTGTAGTAATTTTTTTTCTAGACTCTTTTCACCAGGGAAGGATAGCCCCCCCCATGTATGCAGTGAGGTGGAGGGAGGGTTTGTTTCTGGTTGCTTGTTTGTTTTTGTGGTGGAAAGGAGAAATGTTTGTTAAATGCTGTGATCCATATCTTCTGCTTCTAGGGGCTTGGAGAGAATTTTGCCCATGTTTCCTAGATAAGGCCTGTCACTGTAGTCTGGCCCTAGATGTTAATCAATATATATATATTCAGATGGTGCTTTACTGTTGCTTGCAGACCATTGTTGCTATTAACAAGGATCCAGAAGCTCCAATTTTCCAAGTGGCAGACTACGGACTGGTGGCAGACTTATTTCAGGTGAGGCTAAACTTGGGGATGCATGGGATAACTGTTTAAGAGGTCTAATGATAGCTAAGATAATATAATCTAATAAGTGTTAAAAAGATGTCTCTGTGAGGGTGTGTTTGCTTTGGGTTGTTTTGTTAAAGAATTTGCTTTATGATTTCATTATTTTCATGCTCAAAACTCAATCCCTGCAAGCAGAAGCTATCATCATGTGTGTTGGGGGGCTGCCAGCCTGCCTCTATTCTAGTTTCCTGAATATGAACCCTTTTGAGAAATAACTGCACGTAGGTGCTTACATGTATTTTTAAGCTTCATAAAGTATGAAAGTACAGAGTTGGCAGGAGGCGTTCTTGTTTTTGCCTGGGCTTGCTGCCTTACTGATGCCCATGAGGAACTTGCAGTTCTCTCTGGGAAAAACTGAGCTGTGAGGTAACCCATGTCCCAGTGCCTACGGCTTGCATGTGCGACTGCCCGTGTGCAAGTCCACACATGTGACTGGCAGGAGCTTGTAGTGGCTCTGTGGAGAGGCGTGGGCAGAAACTCTGCCAGCACTTAATGCCATTCCTGCACTAATGCCTGCTGGCTCAGCGGTGAGCACAGGCCTTTTCGTAAGCCAGAGACAAAGTCACATTCTGAAGAAACACCATGTAGACAATTTCCTTAATAAATTTTGTACGAATGCATTATTTCCACCTAATGGAAATGTAGCTCTCTTAAATAATTAAGAGGCTTTATTCAGCATGAGAGAAGTGGGGAGTGCTGTGAGCTGGGGTGACCCACAGCCCCTGGAGTGGTGTGCTGGGCATGAGGGGTGGGAGTGTAACTGGGAGGTCGGGTGCTGCACATGGAGAGTTCGGGGGGGGTCAGAGGGAGAGCATGCACTACCCCTGCACTGGTGTTTGCAGGCGGTGCCAGAGATGACGGAGCTCCTGAAGAAGAAGTGAGCAACGGTGATGGACCCTGCACTGCAGTTGGGGTGGGGAATAAGGGCAAATAAAGGATTGTACTGGAAAGAGGTGGGGTCACTGTGGTGTTGGGGTTTTTTTTTGTGAGCAATGGGATGGCACGTAGAGGGGTGGTGAGGTATAAGAAAGGAAGACAGGGAAGGATGGAAAGGGAATGAAAGAGGGATACAAGGCAGGAGGCAGCATGTGTTTGTCCATGTTTATTCCCATCCCCACTCCCCTCCCAGCCATGCTCAGCCCCTGGGTAGGGTCAGGCCAGGGGGCCAGGCTGGGCCCAAGCTGTCCAGCAGCTCTGTCCTGCCCCTGGGCACTGTGGGTCTGTGCTGGCCCTGGCCTGATGGAAGGTCTGTGATGCTCCTGGGCACTGCCAGGCTGGCCCCAGGACTGTCTGTCCCCCCAGGCACTGTGGGTTGGTGTTAGCCTAAGACTGCTGAAAGGTCCATTGTGCCTCAGAGGACACTGTAGGTCCCAGCTGGCCCAGAACTAGTGGCAGGGCAGGTCCATTGTGCACCATGGGCCCTGGTAGGCCCTAGGCTGGTGACCATTGCAGGAGATGCCCATGGGTTGCCTCCAGCACTGCCCCCTTGCCTGTGGCAGCCTTGTGACCCAGCGCAGTGAGTGTGTCTCCACAGCTGTCCCCATTTCCCCAGGCTGTCCCTATGCCTTGGGAACCCTGCCCAGCCGTGGCTCCAGGGGTCCCAGTGCCCCATAGTTCTCATCAATCATTGGGGCACCCTGTGGGCAGTCGATGAGTGGCTTGAGCTGGAAGACGTCAAGGCTCTCCTGGTTCCTGCGGTTGTAGACACTGAGCCGGTGGCCTAGGTCAGGGCTGGCCCCCACCGAGCCTGCCGGGCTAGGCAGCTTCAGATTGACAGGATCCAGCCCCTTCTGCACCAGGCAGGCCTCTTCCGACAGGGACGAGAGCAGCTCCTGCACCACAGCATGGGCCACCTGCTGCCGGGTGGGGGCAAGGACAGCCCTCGGGCCAGCACCAGCCTCTGCAGCATCCTCGCAGGCTGTGCTGCAGTCTGGGGAGGAGCCCAGTGTCTGGCTGCTCTCACTGCAGGCCTGGGTGCCCGAGCTGTCAGTTGAGTGCGAGGCGCTGCCTGACATGATGCTGGCAGATGTCCCGGTGCTGCCCAGGCGCATCGGCACCTCCACTGTGAAGAGGTCAGAAGAGATGTTGGGGCGATGGACATCGATGGCAGTGGTGGTGACGATGCAGATGGCTGCCTCGGGGACTCCGCTGTCTGCAGGGAACAGAGCAAGAGAGGCAGCTGAAAGCCCAGCTGGAGCATGTGGCAGCTGGGTTAGCAAGAGTCAAACAGCAACTGCACCTCTGCCCCCTCTCTATGGTATGTGACATGCCTTATATCTATCTTTTTATATAGCTGTTTCATACATATATAAAATAGCTATGTATATCACACATCCCACTTTTTTTATATACACATATGTATAGATACACACATATCTCCATATATATAAAATGGGCATGTACATATTAAATAATACCATATACCTCCAGATGTGTGAACATATTATATAAAATACATATGTGGGTGTATGGAAAGAAAGAATGTATATAAAGTGGTATCCATATATGAAAATATATCTATACATAAACACATCCCTGCAAACCCCCAAACCCTTTATTTAGACAGCTTTTAAAATATATATATGTGTCTCCCCCTATGTCTAGATAACACACATCTTTTACATATCCATATATATAATGAGGGTGTATAGAGAGGGCTATAAATATATAAATAGTATCACTTACATCTATTTATGTGTACACTTTTTTTTATATATATATACACACAGAGTATATAGACTATGTAGATATTACACAGTCACCCACACATATTCTTTGTATATACACATCTATTCATATAGATATGGGGAAAGTGTGTGTCTGTGTGTATGTATAAGGAACAGCATATATAATACATTGTACCTACATACATACACACAGACATTTCAGACATGCACTACATAGTCCCCCCCTTTTAAATACATGTAATTATCTGCTGTTAAAACAGAATATACACACACACACACCCCCCCCACAGTGGTTTTGTGTTGGTTTTTTTTGTTTGGGGTTTGTTTGGTTTGGTTTGGTTTTTTTTAATGTGTGTGTATAYACACACACATGGAATGTATATACATATATAATACATCATACCTATACATGAACACCCCAACCCCCCTTATTTATACAGCTTTTAAATTATACACACACATATATAGATATACACACCTTTTTTTTTAAATACATCTTTATAAGTATATAATGGGGATGGATATACAGCTATAAAGAATACCATAACCCTCTATATATGTGCACATGCACACATATTATATAAAATACATATATATATATACAGTCTCTCTCACCCCCCCCACCATTTTATATACACATAATCTTTATATATGGATTTATCCATATAGATATGGGGAATGTGTTTGCATGTATAAGGAGCCCCATATATAATACACTAAACATACATATGTACACACAGACATTTGATACATATACTATATAATACATAGTCCCCCCTTTAAATACATATATTATCTATCTTTAAATAGAACACACACGTATACTTACCTTTATCTATAAATATATATTTTTCACACTGTGTGTGTATATCTCTGGGGAATGTATATAGGGAGATATATATAAAAAAAATACATTATACCTATACACGACCCCCCCTTATTTATACAGCTTTTAAGTTATACATATACACATGCATATAGACAGACACACTTTTTTTTTTTTTTTTTTTAAATAGCTCTCCAGGTATATTATGGGAATGGATATAGAGGGATCTACATCTATATATACTGTATACCTATACATATATGCACACACACATATATAATACATAGGTATATAGCCATAGTCTCACTCTCACACCCCCATTTTATCTACACATAATCTTTACATATAGATTTATCCATATAGATATAGGGAATGTGTGTATATATAGATAAAGCCCCATATGTAACACATTATACCTACATATGTACAGACTTTTTTTTAATATATATACACACACATATATATCTAGTACATAGCCCCCTCCCTTAAATATATATAATTATCTATCTTTAAATAGAATACATGCGCTCGATCTCTCACACATACATATGCTTACCTTTATATATAACTATTTATGTATTTACTCACTGTGTGTGTATATACCTAGAGAATGTATATATAGGGATATACATATAAAATACATTATACCTGTATGTGAACACACACACATATAAAATTGTATGTATATATGTATATACACACAGTCACTCACACCTCCCCCTCCTTCTCAGCTATCTTTTTAAACATACATACACCTATGTATAGATCCATACATCTTTATATATAGCAGATCCATACATCTTTATATATAGCCATGTATATAATGGGGCTGTATATGGAGGGATATACACAAATAAAAATAATACTGTATACCTATATGTGTATGGACATACATATTTTTATAGATATATATAACCTATGTGTGTATAGATACACAGTCTTTCTCTCACACACATATATACAGATTTTATATACACATATACATTTATAGAGAGAGAGAATGTGGTTGAGTCACCATCCCTGGAAGTATTTAAAAGACRTGTAGATGAGGCACTTAGGGACATGGTTTAGTGGGCRTGGTGGTGTTGGGTTGACGGTTGGACTCCATGATCTTAGAGGTCTTTTCCAACCTTAATGATTCTATGATTCTGTGTCTCTGTGTGTGTATGTAAGTATCCCCATTTACAATATATTATACCTATATGTACATACACGTTATATATATTATACATAATACATATATCTGTATATATACACTCATGTATTTTCTAATATATAATATATAAACTATATATGTATATACACAGGCTCTCACATACCCACCCACATATATATCTTTACATAGGTATTTTATATATGTATAAATATATGTAGCTACACACAAATCTTTATCTGCCTTTATATCTGTCTGCATACACACACACACACACACACGTAAATAGCTTTATATTTATACAAACACACATATACAGGAAGATGTATAGGGATATACCTATATGTAAAATACCATGTACATATATATGTATATACACACACATATAGTTTATACATAAAATATAATACAGATTAAAAAGATAGGTATATATACAGACAGAGTCTGTCTCACACCCTTTTTAAATCTATATAATTATTTTTAAATAAAATATACACACACACTCATATACATACACACATACCTATTTTCTTTTTTTCTCTCTCTGTTTATATACAGGGAATTTATATATAGGGATATTGAAATACATTATACCTATACATGATACACACACAGAGATCTATCCATATTATATGTAATACATACTATACATACAAAAAATGTCACACACACCTCCTTTTTATATATATATTACATAATATAAAAATGTATATACAGTTTCTTTCACACATACCTATATCTATCTTTTTCATAATTTATATCTATTTTTATATATAAATACATATTTATATATCCCCATGTGTATATATATATAGGGATAGACATATACAATACATTATACCTATATGTATACACATACTTTATACATACATCTAAAAATCTGTAAGTGTAGTCACACAGACACACACCTTTTAATATATATTTATTATATATAACATATCTATGTATACAGTTAACACACACACACACCCCCTTTATGTATCTTTATATAGACTTACATATGTATATACACTCATACAGACATATCTTTATATATAAATATATATATATCCATGTATATCTATATGGATATAGATACATAATACTTTATATCTACATACGCACACACATTTGTCTTTTATAATACATATAAAATATATATGTATGTACAGTCACACACAAACACCTTTATAGATCTTTACATATATAGAAACATATGTAGACATATATTTGTATGCACATACACATAATCTTACTATATAAATATATCCATGTATATATATGGGGATGTACATAGATAAGACATTATACCTATATATATACACACACATACGTACATTCATATTTTATATAATACAGAATACATACAAAATATGTATGTATATACACACTTATCTTTTTATATATATATGAAAAAACAGAAGATATCCCTAATGTACATATATTAGTACATTATACATATATATATTTACAACCATACACTTACACAGTTTTTTATATTCTTACATTACATATACATCTCTATATGTATATATCTCTGTGTGTGTGTATGTATATATGGGGATATAAATCTATAATACATTATACATAGATACATTTTTTAATGTCTATAATACATACACATATTCAGAGACCATCTCTCCCCTCTCACACACCCCCACCCCTTTACATACATCTTTATATATTTTTATATATTTAATATATGTATTTAGATAAAATATCTATGGATATACACAGACACAGCCTCTCACACACATCTTTATAAGTATATAAAGACATATACTATATCCTTATAGATATGTATATACACAGTCACGCACATACCTTTATATGTATATAAATCTCATATATGGGGATGTATGTATGTTTGGAGATACATATATGATACACTGTACACATACATGTACAAACATTATACATATATATAAAAAGACGTAAGTGAAAATATATATGTATCTGCGGGACATACATATATAATACATTATAGATTTATATGCATACACATACACACATTTTACATACATATTATAATATGTATGTATATACACAGACACATCCTTATATAGATATATGTATCTTTTTATATATGTCTATATTTCACTGTGTGCATACATACTATATATAGGGATGTGTATATGGGGTATATGCATACAATACATTATACGTGTACACACATATATACATATCTTCTACATATTGTATGTATATGCAGACACACCTTTTTTTTATCTATCCCTGCATATATATGGCGATGCACATATATAATACATTATGCCTACACACACACACACTTTAAATATATATATATGAAATTTTATATACATACATTTTATATACACACACCTCCCCCCACCCTGCCTTGCTTACCGTGACATTTCAAAGTGTGCCTGGTCAGCCGCCTCCCAGCCGCGGCAGCCCTGTGCCAGGCAGCCTGTGCCCAGCCGCCCGCAGTCCCGCAAGGCCCCTCGGCCCCGGGCTCGGGCTGACCTGCAGAGCAGGGCCTGCCTAGCCCCGACTGCATGCAGAGAGCCCTCCATGCTGGCAGGATGCCTGCCAGGGGACATCCATTTGAAGCCTGACCTCAGGTCACACACCATGCCTGCCACTGAGGTTTCTTAACTATTCAGTTTAACCTTTCTGAAAGGTTCCCAGCATGGTGCTGGGCTAAGCGAACTGCCCACTTCTTTTCTCTTCATTTTGTCCATGCTGTTCATTCTCAGGTCCATTTGAACCGCTCTGCAGACTGGACAGCCTAGCTAGAGGGAATTAACCTCTCCCAGATCTCCMAACTACTATGAGTGCCTTCAGCAGGAACAAACTTGGGGCCCTTCAACCTTTAGAGAATTACTATTTTGGTACAAACTTCCATGGAGCAAACCAAGAGATGCCATGGTGGGTTTCATTTCCAGGACAGATCTACATCATTGTTCAGTCTCACCTGGTTTACAGCACACAGTGCAATGCAAAAATGCAGTTCACATTTACATTTTTAAGCAAAACTTACCACTGCTAGGCTCATGGCGGTATCGACTGATGTAATTATTCATGTCATCCTCTGAAAGAACAAAAAGGCAGCCATTAGAAGACCATTTATTTGATTAAATGGTTGAAACTCCACCCCATGAAAGGCTCTCCTTTGCCCTGTATGCCCAGAGCACCACCTTTTGTGTATTTTTAGGCCAGAAGACCAGGTGTGATTTGGCAACACACTACACCCCCCATCCACCATGGCTGCAGCCAAAATAGGGATTATCATGTGTTACAGTTCTTTATAGCACCAGCCTGGGAACGAGGCATTCTGGGTTCCAAAGAAAATGTGCACTGTGATCTTTCCAGAGACTGCCACAGGGCTCACCAGTTCCCCTAGGCCTGTCTCCTCGCTGCTTGTAAAGATAAGTGTAACACTGGCCTTTTCCTGGTCAGCAGGGCCCTCCCCTCCCACATACAGCACAAGGATAAAGCTCACGTTTATCCCGACAGGCTGAGCTAAGGGCATCAGCATAGACAGACCTACTTCTGCTGTACTGTTACACCACCAAGTTATCTCCTTCCGCACGGTTACTCTTCAGAAAGGGAGGCACTGCGTACCACTGTGACCTGAGCTGCCTTCTCGCTCACATTAACATTAGTCTCTCCCTGGCAAGACCCAGTGCTCCTGGGAGAGCCCAAGCACCCTATTCCCTACCAGTCTGCAGCCATCCCCTTATTCTGCTAAGGACTTCTCCAGGTAGGGGCACTGGGAGGGCAGGTTTTATTTCTCCTGTGGGGATACTTCTGTTTTCTTTCAGTATGTTTTTTCATGCAGGCCAACACTGCTCCTTATTTTCATTTGCAATCCCTTCCTGAGACCTATGCTGTTGTCATGCTGAACAGCAATGAGATAACCATTGCTCTTGAGCAGCTTCCCTGTGTTTCTGCACTCTCGCTTTCCTTTTAGTGTTTTTAACTTGTTCCTGTGAAACACCGTTGACTTAAAAAAAAAGAGGAAACGATATCCAGTATGTTTCCAGAAGAAAGGCTAGAACTTCCCCTGTTCTACCTTGGATGACATGGCCAATAAAAGCCACACAATGAGTTTACCAAAACAAGTGGAAATGCCTCTCCAGCTCAGCACAAGTGCTGCTGTGGGAAACAAAAAGCAGAGCCAGACAAGCCAGCTCTCTAGCAGTTGTAAATCCATGTAGTTTTAATGTGTAAATCCCTACTTCTAAAATAATGTCGTCTTTTATTCATTCAGAATGAATAAAGAGTTATTTTGTTGTATATTACATATACATATTAATATATAGCATAATATTAACATCACATTATCTGTTGGCTTAAAATATACTATAAAGATTATTACAAGTCAAGGATGTAGTACTACACTTGTAGTACATACATGAAAGCTACACCCAAACTTCAATAATGGTAAGATAAAAATGAAGACACGACCACAAAAGGGAAAGCAGCAGCTATATTGCATATACAGATTTTAGATGCTGCAGATGACAGTGGGATTTCCTATTATCTTACAGAAAAGCAGAACATTTTACAGTTGCTGAAAAAGAAAGTAATGAACTCTCTTGTTGCAATTCTGAGCACAACGCAAATATTGCTGCTMAGAAAACAGTATTGGCAATCCAGGAAGAATGTCAAGCTTACAAGCAACCTGACCTGCCCAATTTGCAGTGTATCGTGCGCTTTAAAAGCATTCTCTCCTTTTAAGTGCTCTTTTTGATACCATGTTTCAGAAAACCATGCTCATCCCTTTGAGCCAGATTTCCTTCATCCCCCTGGGTCTCTGTGGCTACAGTCCTGCCTTTTCACAGCACATTGTGGTTTGCAGGTGAAAGAAACAGATGTTTTCTGGGGAACACTTTCTCCACACAACAAGACCCAAACCACTAAGCACTCTGTACCTGAAATAGCTGCACTCATAAGAAGGCAATCTAACCTGACACTGAAAGGCAACATGGTTGTTTTCCTGGTTTCATTGGATTTTAAAAGCTTTTTTGGCCCTTGTTGATCTTTAAATGCCTGCAGTCAGAGGTGTGCTTTGTGCTAATGTCTGAGTTTAAAAGAGAGGCCTCGGAGTAGCTCAAGGCAATGCCGCTGAATTAGGAGTACATTGCAAGGCTTTTCAGCTATCTGCTACTAAAATACACTTCATTTCAATCATGCATAATTTAGACACTAAATGCCACCAAACCTGCCAGCCCGTATAGATACAGGTTCTTGTTCAGGCATGGAACCTTCAGCTACAGTCAGAAAATTCCTGCATATCTGTATTTCTGGTAATGCACTTTCATCATATTTAACTTAAGAGTCTAATTCCAAGCAGAGAAATGAGGAAAATGGAACTGGCCTGGACGAGGGCATGTTCTGCATGTGGGGGTCACCCCTCTTCATCACCTGGCAAAAGCACACAGCCACACTCTGTGCAATGAATGGGGGACTGGGGTGCTCTCGTTTCCTTTGGGTCTCATTAAAGTCTGCCCCAAATGCCAAGATGCTTTGCACTGAAGACAGAAAACAACTTGGAAAACTTATTCATCTGCTTTTCATGTCTTATGGCAAGGCTCAAATCAAGTCGTCTTTAGGACTGCATACATTTACTGCCCYGGCCATCTGTCTATCAACTAACAGAATGTACCAGGGCACTATTTTCAAACCGATCAGTTGCTTTCAAACCAAATCAGCAAAGAGATATAGACTACTCGTTGTATCAGCAAAGGCCAATGCCAAACACCTGAAAAGGAAATCCTGTAATGCACTCATTCAGATCCCTTTGAGTTGTGAGGAAAATCACAGGTTGTCCTGGCTGTGTGTGACCACTCACACACAAAATTGAGAGAGCTGCCTCGCTGCCTACTTTCATATTATTATGTGATGGCCTTACTAACGTCATTCTTCTACATTGCTTATCTATCTACAAATAAAAGATATATGTATAAATAGATACACATGTGCATGTAAAATACATATATATATTTTACCTTGAATAGTTTCTTATGAATAAAAAGCAATAAAGAGCGATGGAATAACTACAGCAGAATAAATATTTCAACAACAGATTAAGTTCTGAATGATTACATTAAAGCAAACTGACAATTAACAAACTCATCTTAGTCATATGGGAGTCTCAGCTACTTTGGGCATAAAAGGCTATAAACAATTCCAGTTATCTCTCATTATATTCTACATTGCTGAAAGCAAGGAGTTTAAAAAAAGCCACAAATATACAACTGAAGGCAACCATTTGTGCATATAAAATGTATACACAAATAAAAAGTACAGTACTGCACATTACTATGGAACACTGCTTAAGTACTTAATGGTGATTTACAATGAGGTGAAGTCCCCACTGCTCAGTATGTGCAGTCAAATGGGATCAGGAGTACAACTACATTTGCAGCTGGTGGCATGTAGGAAGTTCATATGAGTAAGTAGGGGAGACCAGCTTTTACAAGAGGGGTAGATTGCTTTATTATTTAAATTCTACATAATGTTTTCTGCTGTCAGTGTATTTTAGTTTCAGCTCTAGAAAGGGAGTTGTCTTAAGAAATACTTCATTCTTCATAGTTTCCCTGTTTTTTTAAAACATTTTTTTTCTTATTTCTGCCACCTTGGAATTTTCAGGATCCAGAAGACTTGATTTTCCTCCTTTCCTAGAAATAAACACATCTCTTCAAATACACAGCAACATTACCTGCACTTCCTTTTCCAGAAGAGAAACTTTCCATTTAATAGTCCTTAGCCATAACAATGCCCAAATGGTATTTATAGTAAATTAAAGAATTGGCAGTAAGCAGAAAGAAAAAGCATCTCCCTTTTATTTCCCCTGGAAATGGCAACCTTAGGAAAATGTCTATGGATGGTGGTTGGGATCCTCTTGCTAGATGCACCAGGAGGAATCATAGAATCATTTAGGTTGGGAAAGACCTTTAAGATCATCAAGTCCAACCATAAACCTAACACTGCCAAGTCCACCGCTAAACCATGTCCTTAAGTGCCACCTCGACACGTAATGAATAAAAGCCTTTACCCCCAGGAAATCTGGTGACAAATCAGCTGATGAAGATCCAATAGTTGTGAGTTGAGAAGATAGAATGGGAAGAGTGAGGTGGCTCTTCCCCACATGAAAACCCATCCTAACCTGTGGCAAACAAGGATGGTTCTACAATCTTCCCTGGAAAGCGAGAGTGATGGGAAGCAGTAAGATACGCAGCAGCACTATGGAGGAATTCAGCTGAGAGAAGGTTTTGCTGGGCAGGAGAAAGAACGAGCAGAAACAGGCTCTTCTCTATGGTCCATGAGCATTATTTGCTCAAGTAGTGTGGGGTGTGAATGACTGCCAAAATAACATGACAAAATGAGACACCTGGAACTGCTTCACCTACAAGTGGAAGATGGCAACTATATAACTGTAAGAGGTGAAGCAGCAGAGTAATGTGGGACCACAAATAGACAGCAGGGCTGACTCCAACAGGATCAGGACTTCTCACTAGACAGAAAGGAATGTCTGGTTGGGAAGGTTGCTCAGACTCCTACCTATCTCACATAAAAACAAAACAGCCTTCCCTGACACTGTAACCAACCACTTCTGTGAGCCTCTAAGTGCAGTGAAGTCAAATCAAGGGGAAGTAAGTCTCATCTGTTAGTCTGCTACCCAAATCTCTGTTACTGAAAAAACGCGCGGTTCTTGGTCAGGATCTGTCTGACAGCTACCGGATTCTGTCTGATGAAGGTTTTCAAATTACCTGCCTGTTCTTTTCCTGCAAGATTCAGAACACACACTAAATGATTCAGGGAGTAATAAACTATTTAGAGTACAGTCCCATATAATCTCATCTGACCCAAGAGATAACATTGCAATCTCTCTCTCCTGGCCCTGTAAAAACCTAATAAATTTGGTGAAACATATAAATTGACATTCCACCCAAGGCAGATTTTTCTTTTAGTTCTATAATCCCTCAACAGTGACCTTTGTTTCATCAATAACTTTAGCGAATGAGTTTGCAGAACCCCTGCATACAATAAATACCATTTGCATATCTTTTAKATTAGAGGCCTTAAAAAAGGGATTTCTTTTGAAATACTTCACTATTAAAAGTATTTTACTTCATATTGCCATTGATTGTACTGCCTTCTGTCTCTCAAAGCTGAATTTTCTGAACTGGAAGGTTGTTTTTTCTGCTGTGTAGCCTCCCACTGAGGATGTAAGTCCTTAGAGTAGAGTAATGTCTTACCCCAACTTCCTGCCAGAAAGCAATCTTTACTAGGAGGTTTCTAAAGAAGCAGATCTTTCATCTCCATGTTATCTGACACCAGCATCTTCTCCTTAAAGTACCACTACCACTTAGAAGCATTTGGGAAAGAAAAGTAGGATAAAATACACTTTGCAATAAAAACCACTAAGGTACACTCTGAGCAGGGAGGTTTTTCAAGGCACAAGTTATAAGATCAAGTTATTGCCCCCTAAACACTTCTAGAAATAAGAACAGTGATGACAGCTACACTGCTCTGACACTAGCCAATAACACTGCCCCAACCTGACTTTGCACAAAAAGAACATAGGTCTAGTATGACACTGTAAGACAGTAAGAAAGGAAGACAGAATGTACATAAAAAAGGACATCTATAGGTGTTTCTGAGAGCAGACTGGCAATCCACAGGGGAAAATTCCCTGATGAAGCTGTAACCTTCCTAGGGAGTTTTCCCCTGCAGATTGCTATGCAATCTCTGGCATTCCAGATCTGCCTGACCTTGGCCATCTGAATTTCACCATCACCAAATTCTCAGCCAGACCTAACCTCCTCTTCTCCTCAGCAGTCCAAGTATAGCTCACTGCTCACTTGTAAATTCATTTATTAAGGCATACGCATGCTCCCTAACCTGTGCTGTACTGTACTGTCTAGTTCACCTTTCTGGTCTTGTGCAAGATGAACCCGAGCAGAGTTTTTTCCCCCTTTGCTTTGCTGGCCCTAGAAGGTCGCTCTCACCCTTTCCCTCTAGCAACATGGAAGGTTTGTGCCAAGAGGAAACATGAACAGCCAGCTGGCACTTTCCGGCATGCTTCCCCTGCTTTTCGAATGAAGGCAGATTGCCACATTAGTGCAAGCTGCAGTACTCACACAACTGTTCCATTCACATGGATATCCAGTCCCTGCAGAGGTTGGATGCCTGAGCATGTGGATAATCCACCTTGAGAGGAACTGTCAAAGTTAGCTTGCACAGAAAACAGCAACAGAGTCAGCCTGGTTCTAAGTAAGAAATCAACCTGAGATGGAAGTCATTGTGCAGAAGGAAATCCTGGGATATGGAACAGGCTCCGCTATCAGCAGATACTGCTGCAACAGAAAAACTGGGACAGAAAACAAAAATCCTTAACTGACAACAAATTGGGTGGCTTTGGCCCTTCCTTTAGCAGATCAYGCTGCAAGAGCACTGTGTGCTGAGTTGAGCATGGCTGAGATGGAAGACATCTGTGTGTCAGCATGGCTGGTGACTTTGGGAGAGGATGGTCTGGGGGACCTCTCAATGCTCTTTCCAACCTTGTCCTCTATGAATATGGATCAGCAGATCCACATCTGAGTTGGCTTGTTACAGTCAGCCTGAAGCAAACACAGAGGAACTTGGGTCTGTCTCTGCAAAATAGCCACATTTGTTGAGTCTAGAAAAACAAAGGTTGAGAAAGAATATGGCTACCAACAAAACAATAATTTGCTGGGTAAACATCAGGGAAAGAGAAGAATAATTTAAGCAAAAGGATTCAAGAATGAATGGTTATAAACTAGCAACAAATAAACGTAGACTAGGAATTAGGAAAAGATTTCTAATGATTTAGACAAGTGAGATGCTGGAACATGTTACAATGGCAGCAGAAGGCAAAATACATCACTGCTGTCACATGGAGCACGATCTGTTTATGAAAGGGGTTATTATGAAAGGGGCTGCATGCTTGGACAGTGGAAAACATTCCAGTTGTGTGTTCCTTTACCTGTCAGCAATGTCTTCACACCCCTGCACATTAATGATGGGAGACAACTTCAACCTCACATACGTGACTGTATGCTCACCACTTCTGGAAGTGAAAAGTTTCTACCCCACCCATTTGGTGGATATGAAATTCAAGAGCCTAACTTCACTAACTACACACACATTTATGTAAGTGTTGCTTAAGGTTTAATTCCTTTGATTCCTGCCTGAATGATCAGTGCACAGAGAACCACAAAGCCCGAAAGAGGCACCTACAGAGAAGCCAAATCCTCACTCTTCCACGGATACATGGAGTTTAACCAGGAAGTGGAGTGCACTTAAGATATAACCGTTTCCAGGAGTAGGCTTCAAAGTAGATACATTTCAACATTTGAAAATAACCATAAACTATTTTTTATCTATTGTTCTGCAGTAACAGGGCTCTCTTAGAGCACTAACAGATGATCACCAAAGGAAGTGGCTTAGAGTTTAAAAGTGTTCAACCAGCTCAGACTGCCTTGCAAGGAACAACTGACAAAATCCTTTCAGTGCCCTGCTTTGCCTTCTCAGACAGCTTATGAATAGTCTTAAGGGAAGCTCTCTGAAGCTCCAGAATTTTTCATGTTCTCCTCCCAATATCCTACTTTCTTCACTTATAAAACAGTGGGCACCTATGGGGAGAGCAAGCTTTACTTTTCTCCAAGCATGATCATAAATTGCAGCAGTCCCCCACAGCAAAAGACTTACTGCTAATCCCATAAAAATGGAAATTTGACTCAGAATAGCTAAAATAAGCTTTCTGCAATGTGAAGTAACAGAGCTAGGATCCGGTTCTTGCTCAAAGGAATAGAAGGGTGGCATATTAATCTTAAACTATGGCAGTACTGTAGAATTTCAAAAACTGAAATGATATATGCAGGAAAATGAGAAATTTCCACTAGGGACTGTAATTCATGTATTATGGGAGAGATTAAAGAATAATAAATTTTGGAAGGAAGTATTAATAGCTATATGGGGCATTGTGAACCTGGCATTCCCTGAAGCCTGGAACTTTGTATACCAAACACTAAAAATGATTTGTGCAGGAGCAGAAAACATTAGATGCTATTCTGACCATGACCAGTTACATACTGTACGAAGTAAGAACTCAGCAAGAGAAAAAACTTCTTTATAATTTAGAGATGAACAGATAGGATAATATTTGCCATTATGTCAAATGGTAACCATCTCTGGGAAGAAGAAAGGGGATGACAGCACTTAGGATATTTCCCTTGCTTTTAGAGAAAGGCTGACCACAATGGTCCTGAAAATCATTAGCGATGCTGCTGTGCATTCACATGCAACAGCTTTCACCCTAAGCTCTTTACAAACTGAGGCAGAGAAGCTAAGTAAAGTGCTCACAGTGCAGCAAATGTCACAGCTTTGCCCTAGGTTTATAGCTCCTAGACCCCTGCCCTTCTCTTGAATCCATCATCTTTCCTGGTGTTGCTAATGGCACCCTTTGACTTGCATGCTGAAGCCTGTGTTTTAGCCTTCATGGTTGTCCACTCTGGAGATCAATTTTTTGGCAAGACAAATAAAACCTCCATTCAAAGCAAGTTAAAGGTGAAAAATTTCCTGCTTCTTAGCCAAATTAATTAGAAAATACCATATATCCATACATTTTCCACAGAGTTATTCCTACTATGTTAGGAGGTCTCTTGGTGAACTACTCTGGGGAGACAGAAGCACGTGAGGCAGCAACCAGCTCATTACTCAGAGAATTAGCACAGGACTGACCAAGCCACAAACAGCTTACAGCTGTACTGCCTCAAGAAGCAGTCCTTCAAGAAAAGGCATGAAATATTACCTGGGGAGTTATGGGACACTTTCAGAGCCCATTGACTATCTGACTAGAGCTCTTGCCTCTCCCAGTCTCATACCAGCAATTAAGGCACTTCAGATAAAAAGAGGTCAGCAGAAAGAAAAGCTGGGTGAAAACACATACTGAAGGCTACCAAATCAGCCAGCACATACAGTACTCTCCTGGTGCAGGCCACAGTGTGTGTCTCTACACAAATACCCTGAGGTGCTGTGTGTACCATGTGATGCTGGGGTTACCTGTCTTACTTTACTGAATGCTGTAGTAAATGGTTGCACAATCCAGTGTAAATACCAGAGTACAAGCTACAGCTGCCCCTGAGGAGCTTTAACTTACGCACTATCCCATAAAACTCCCAGGTAGGGAAATGAGTCTGAATTCTTTCTTATTTCATAACCCCTTTGTGGTAAAGTATTCTGCACTGAATGTTTCCATTGTTCAATATAGATGGGGGAAATAAGATTAGCTTGAGATGGAATATCCCATTTTCTCCTGCAGTATGTTCTCTAGCCAACTCAAGCTTGCTGGTTTGGCAGAATTCAGGGCTCCCCGAAGACGGTGATTTTTTTGAAAGCTGACAAAGCTAAGTTTGCCACAAATACATGCATTCCATGCCATACCCTACCCTCAGGTGTTATATGTAGGGTTAATGTTCTGCCAGAGCATAAGAGAACAGCACATCAGAGCCTGTTTTGCCTAACAGCTGAATTGCGGCTTTGAACTGTAGCTTTTCTTTTAACAGTATTAGCAACCTGGTCCCTTATTTCTCCTCCAACTAGTCAATGTAATAGGCAACTGCAGATATTTTTCAAAGCTCACAAATGCCATGTGGCACACAGAATGATCAACTGCAGTCATCGCTCTGGAATCTTTAAGGAGGAAGAACACAGCTTAGAGAAAATGGATGCAAAACAATTCCTAATGTGGTCTGACACAGAGGGTAACTTGCAAGACATAACTCTTGACCCAAAAGTCAGGATTTAAAACACTGGTGGCTTATAGTTCCAGGCAGAGCACGTGGTGTGGAAAGCCCTGAAGATAGCACAGCCAGCGTAACCACAGCACATGTGAAGTGGGAGGATACAGAAATGACCTACAGGAAATGTCTTAATCATCTGTGCTCTGCCAAGCCAGGACTCAGGAGTATTTCACATGCCTGAGCAGGTGGGGAGATCCTACACCAACCAAATACATCCCTTCCACACTGTGCAAATGGAGGCACCTTCAGCTGAATACATGCTCTTCTTCCATCCGACATACCACATTCAGATTTTGCTGATATATGTATTGTCAGAATGGCTACAGTGTAGATGAAGAAAATGCTGGCAGCATGCCAAAGTGATAATGGTGAAAACTGCTGCAGCAACAGCCAGCATTATTACTGGGAGTGCAAGTTGGTGTTGGGAGAGCTGGAGAAGAAAGACCCAGTTGAGGTGGGGAGGGAGAACAACCAGGCAGGGCTGGCTCATGATCTTTCTTACCCAGGGGTAACTGCCTTCTCAAGCTGTTAGTTGAGGTTTTGAAGTCCTGTAGCTTACACAGAAGCAACCTCTAAGACAGCATTGCTAGCGTAGGATTCAAAGCCTCAGTAACTTACTCCTCCTTTCCTTTGCAAAATAATCCAGGAAGTTACATGCAAAATCCTCTGCCTCAATTGACTGTTACCCGGATTGTGAACTAAAGCACTGAATGTTATTGCTGGGCTTGTGGTTTCTCATGCAATCTGAACTTGGTCCCCTTGTCCGTAGTCCACCATGATGGTAGACTATCACGGATGGGTGTCCCTTGCTGTAAGACCGAAGGAAGTTTTTTCTGTCCAACTCCTGCCTTATTCAACATAAAGGACAATTGTTTAAATGGAGTCATCCAAATTTAGCTTCTAAGGACAAGCACTCAATGCATCTACAAAGGCTTTGTATGTAATATATGATACAATGCACAAAAAATATTTCCTCCTGTGTTTTTAGATGACTTCTGGGAATCAGAAATTAATTCTGTATACTCAGTATGAATGTTTAAATATAACATAACTACACCTTACCCACTATGTAAAGTAATGCATGTTTTCTTATTTGCTGAATGTCTTTTTTCAGTGAAAAGTATGAATCTCTTTAATCATGTAACCTAACTGAATGTAGAAATCAATCCTGCAGAGTGTGTGTCTACTTTGTCGCATGTGTGGCCAGCATTTTACAGGGAGAAACAAATAATGAGTACTTGTGTTAACTTGGATGATGGAATGAATACCTTGGACAGAAGAATTTTTAGATCAATCTCCACAGCACTAAAATTTCAGCAAACCTCCTTATAATGTGCACAACACTTTCCAGTTCCAAATGTAACCCTCAAGGAACACATGCTTAAGTTATAATATATCCACTGGGGAAACCTCTGAAATACTACAAAAAAGGGGGAAATGCATTTTAGGGGGCAGTCTGCTCAACTGCCTGCTTTTAAATACAATGTCAAGTCAGGAATAATTAATGGCTGAATTGTGGTTAGCGCTTAGATATTATAAAGAGGAAAAAACAAAAACAATTTCTACATGGTTTCATTACTGTGTAGAGAATGGGAAGGCTTATCATTTGAAAATGTCTGGTGAGCTTTTCCTCTTAAACCTTTTGATTAAAGTACTTCTGTGCCTTGAAAACTAAGGAGTTTGACCAAAATAAAGATACCATGCAAACCTCTAATTCAGATATATTCACATACTGCTCATCTACTAAAATAATCAAGCTAAGATGTCCAAGGAAGACTAACATATCACTAAGGTAGAAAGTGTTGTCTTCTCTGGAATATTATGTTAAATGTTACTGAGATCAGGACACATTCTGCACTCCATTCTAAGGGTTGGGGGGTCATAGGAAAAAGAGCTATGTCTTTTCCAAAAACACTTCTGGTCTAGCACTTGTGTGATAAAAATGGATCCAAGTAAATATAACTGTTGATATTCCCCTGAACCACACACCTGCCCAACAAGACAGCTCTTCACCATAGTCATGTGGCATTTAAACAGAGCAGGAGCTGCCTACACAGTGCATCACTCCTTTTCTGGCACCAGAGCTGCCCTGTCCAAGCACAGCCGGGCTGTCCAGCATTGGCAGTTTTAAGCAACCTGGTGAGAGCATAGCCTCTAGGCAAGGCAAGCTTCATAGCTGATACATGGGTCCTCTCTAAACCACAGAAATGCAAGTGGCCAAAGACCGAAACTGTTTTTCAATGTTCTTCTCAATTTCCCTGCTTTTACCTCTGAGTGATTATCATTTTGCCAATTCTGATTTGGCTGCTGCTTCTTTAGTGTTTGATGGATATAATCATGAGGCCACTGGGAAGGTATACCATAGTAATTTTCTTCCCGAGTCATTTTATTGGCTCTGTTCAGAATCTGTTTGCAAATACAACAGCTCCTGCCACTTTGAAGCAGACGCAGCCTCTTTGCAAAAATGGGAGAATGCAGTCTCCAGGGAAAGTAATCAGTTCACTGGTAGAGTCAAAGTATTTAGTGGGTTCAATAACTCCCTGTAAGGGACCAGCTGTGCCAGCGGATAGCAGCACGCAGGCAGCACTCACCTCGTGGAGGTCGCAGCTCAGTGATGTTCTCGGTGGCTTCGTCATCTGAATCTTCAGTTGCTACCACCTTGTACCTGTTGCTGCTCTGTTTGTTCAGTACATGTGGGACCTGCAGCGCAGCCTCTCTCTCTGCAGCCAGATCCAAATCCTGCTGAGCAAGGTGGGCCCTCAGCTGCCTGATTTCAAACTAGAGGAAAAAACACCACCACATACTAAAGTCATATAAGCATGACCAGAAGTCTATATTCTACAATTGGGGACCTATTACTCATTTTATCACTGAACCACTACAAACTGGTGACAGTAAATACAATGTAGTTGAGCCAGGATGCGAGTCCAAGCTGCTGATGTTCCCAGAGCCCATGTGAGCTGGACCATTGTTCACAATCTAAAAATGACAACTGCCTCATGCTGGTCRTCTATTTTGTACATGTCTGCATCCTAAAGATATGATTTTTGACAATTTAACAGATCTAACTGCCAAATCAAATGAAATCTGTATAGAAGACCACTCTTAACAGGCATGTAGAGATTCAGGTTCATGACAAACATCCCTAATCTGCTAGACTTTGTAATGAGGATTTCTGTGGAGGGAGGTTCTCTAAGCAGTACCCAGAATGGTCCTCCCCCACTAACTGGGCAAGGGGGAGGGACACCACAGTCCTCTTCCAGCTTGAAATCTTCTGTACTCAACAGCGTGCAGAAAACCTTGGGGAAGGTTGCCACTTTTCTGGCCACTCCCCTCAAATATGTGAGCCACGGCAGTTAATGACTTTCTGCAGTCAGGAGTGTATTTGCCTTGTGACTGGTGTTACAAAGCAGACACTGACAAAAAGACAGAAGCTACCAGGTACAATCTGATTGATGGACACAGCATATTTCTCTTGTGTTTGACAGCCACAGGTCTTCCACAATGCAAGAAGGAAAGTAATTTTTCTGGAGAGGCTACAAAGACCCTTTAAACCCTTAAATAGGCCCTACAAGATCCCACTGTCCTTCCCCTCTGCCATCCACCACAGCTATGGGGCTGTGTGGCAGAGGGTTTCTCTTTTTTAAACTCTTTTTAAGATCAGCAGTACAGCAGTGACCAAGTTGTGTCTAATTATAGAAAGTTTGAGAGGGAAAAGCAAATGAGGCGAGTAATAGGCTAAGGCATTTAAAATTTAGCATTGCTGGGCCTCCCATAGTTCAAGGCCTGAAAAGCCATCAGAAATCATGATGCTACAGAGAGCCACACTGCATCCGTCACTCCACATTTACAACAGAAATGGAATTAGCACCTCAGTGCTTGAAAACTGGTGTGTAACAGCATGTAGGCTAAATGAATCTGGTTCTGGCTCTTGCCTCTCAGATGCTGACTCAAATTACTTTGCTGTCAGATTTTGGAATCTGTCAGCGGACCTAGTTTGTTCCACCGTGGTCCACATCAGACACAGTGAACACTCCAGGCACGCTGCAGAGCACCAGCAGTTCCTCCAAGCTGGGTAAGCAACTGGAGGGGAAACAAGACAGAGTTTCCGCAGATTTTAGAAAGAAAAAAGAGGAAAGAAAAAGGGATTCCAGTTTGCCACATCTGGAGACTATCTGCTTTCCAGAGCATAAGGGAAGGAGCTACAGTAACTGGAATGCCCACCGCAAGACTCAAGTCTAGAGACCAAAAGGGTAGTGTAAGCTTTCCAGATCACATTCAAACCACCTAATATAGGGATCTAACAAAGCACACAGCTTCTTCTCTGTCTTGAAATCAGTGGACAGAGGTCTGTCAGCTGCAGACAGAAATGGCTGGCTGCATGAAATGCTCATTGCTCTTAACCAAAGGTCCTCTGGCAGTGGCAGAGGGAGTCAGGTAGTATCAGCAAATGTCAAAATACAGCCCTGCTCCTTGATTCCTTCAATGAAATCTCCATGGCAGATCCCAGATGGTGGTTTTTGTGTTAACCTATCAGCTAGGAAGAAGTAGCAAACTGGTAGTGCTAACTCTTTTCCTAGCCAGCCCTAAGCTTCCTGAGGCTTAAGGTACCCATGCCATACCAGAGGTGCCAGTATGAATGTGTCATTCAGCTGTGAAAGGATTGTCTGGAGTTCAACTTTACAACACAGAGAATTTCAGGTTTTATCCTTGACTTGGGGGGGGGGGAGAAACCCCAAAATATCTTACATTTCACCTTGAAAGGGAAAAAGATACCCTTTCAGACACTCCCTTGGTTTAAAGGAAGAAATGCACTCAAACATGATAGGCAAAAAATAAATCTGGTGATTTTTTTTTTTTTTTTAAATTATTGCCTAACCATATCTACTTGCCTATCTCAAACCAAAAGGCAATAAGAATTAGGCATCATTACTCTTTTTCTACATTTCACATTTCATCCTTCAAAAACATTCCTGTGTGCCAGAAAAAGAAATATTGCCACTAAAATGCTTAATTCTGGCCTAGAGGCAGGATATGATTTCTTTTTCATGGAAGAGAAAAAAATTGGCAGGTATTTTATAACACAAATAGATCAAACTACCTAAAAGTCAGCTCAACAATTGTTATTTCTGCATCACACCCAATTTAACCAGCTTAAGCATTTACAAAGATTGGCTGAACCTTGTAACAATCAAAAGCTTGAAGGGAATCACTGCATTTTACAGACTTGAAAAAGGAAGCACATTAGGTGATCTTCCCTGCTACAGTGAACCTACAGCAAAAATGGGCAAAGAGACCAGACTTTCCGATGGCCACTTACATGTTCCAATTGATAAAGCAAGCGTTTCCAAATATCCACAGATTATTGTCAATCTTTAAAATTTCCATGCCCAGTCACCATCCAGTTTTTGATAGATAAGTTCATAAATTTTATTGTTTAATACAGCTCTGCCAACAAGCTATGAACTACTCAGCCTGGCATGCTGGACCAAGTAGCAGTCTGCAACCGTTGCTGGGATCACCATGCTGGACAACTATACTTTGTCCAAACAATTCTTTATTTCCTATTTATATGGGAAAAATTACTACCTTGGTTGAATCCCAACCACACAGCATAAGAAACTGGAATCCACAGAGAAAATGACTACCACAGTTACTCAGGTGAACAGCTACTACCACTGGTAATGTCAAAAATAGAAGGGGCTTTGCTGCCATCTTATGTTTGAAAGACAGAAGTACATGCTTGTGCCTACCGCAGCAGGGAAAGCATCTGCTTATGAAGATGGCACAAATGTCACATTCTAGCAGAAACTGAAACCTAGACATGATGTCTTGGCTCATGCAACGCTTCCCTCATCCACTGCCTGAGGATGAGAAGTGTATGCAGGACTTGCAACTTTAAGTGATACGTGAAACCTCTTTTATTGCTAGCTGCAAACACAATCCACATGCTTGTCTTAGTTTCAGCTCTTAACACTGAGCTAGTTCAGCTGGTCTAAAAACCAGAACTGAACATGAGATTGTCAAGAGCAGATATGAGGATTGAATTCCTAGGCACAGTAAAGCAGCACAGTGCTCTGGACTTCAACATCATGTGCAAGGTGAATAATAGCACACAGAGATGTTCAGAGAGAGGACAGCAGAAACTGATGTTGCCTACAAAACCACACAGCTGCAGCTGGTTAACACAGGCTCTCCCTTCCACTTTTCCATTACCTCAGATGGTCAGCTTCCAGGTCCCATTCATGTTTGCTCTGAAGTCTATGTAGTCATTAAAACAGTGGAAAGCTAGAATTAAATACTGTTGTGTGTGTAACTGTCATTTTTTTATTGACAGAGAAGAGGGTATTCATTGCAATAATGGTGTTTGTCTCACTCCCACATTCACTGTTACTGATGCAAAGCGATCCATACAACGTGTTCCGCAGAGGTGCAGAACCGTAACTGTTACGGACACAGACCATAAGACAGAGCCAAAACCCAACTCAATATACTGCTTCCAAATGCAAACCAAACTAAGTCTCTAGCATGTTCAAAAAGGGACTGGGTGGGATGGAAAAATCACCATTTATCATAAGGATTGATTTAAGAAAATGAAAGGACATTCAATAAAATATCTAGGAAAAGTTAAACAAGAAACAGAGATTTTTGCTCACAAAAGGCATGCATCTACTCAGGAGATCAGTTCAATATTAATTGTTTCCAACTATTACTTAAAAATTATCCCAAGATATTGTAGAAGCTGGAATACAGTTTTGGCCACTAAAAGCAACCCACTAAAAACAAAGGTTAAGTCTAAGAGAAGGGGGTGTTCCTTATAGGCATATTTCAATGAGAGACTGCATGAGCAAATTATGTTGTAGGTGCTTGTATCTATTGAACATTATATTGAACACTGACCTCGGGCAGTTCTAATGTGTAAGAGAGCTAATGAGATTGCTCTGACTGCATGTCATGCAGTCCAGGGCGGGTTAAATAAATCATTAAAAGGTATAAAATATAACAGTCTTTTTAAGTAAAAATTCTGGGCCAAGTTAAACACATGAAATTTCTATTTGCAGTAGGAGCTGATGTAGCTCTCTGTAGACTTGGGCCTCTCTTAATACAGAGCACTGCAGGAGAGCTGTACTGAGAAAGACATGTTTCATATTTCAGGTAGACCATCCTTCCTTCAGCCTGTAAGGAAGGATGCATATTATGCATGTCATGAGGAAGAAAAAAAAAGCATACGAACTTATACACGTTTTGATTTGTTTAAATTAAGATTTACTCATGGGTATCAGCTCTGTTAGGAATCTTGTAAATCCCACAGAAAGCCAGTGGGCAAATAACACTGTTGTGTGGAAGATAACTTGTTGCGATCAAGGAGACTAAGGTAACCCATTTCCTGACTCAAGATAATTACAAACTGAGGTCCACTTGAGACTGCTACTGACATTATTTACCAGGACACCTATGATATTCATTATCTTTAATTACATATACTTCGGTAGCTTCTGGTGGGTTCTTTTATCAATAAGTTCCTAACATACTTTGCAATGGAAAAAAAAATATTTGAAAACATCATAGAATCACAGCATAATCTAGGCTGAAATGTGAAGGTCATCTAGTCCAACACCCTGCTTAAAGCAATTCCATTTAGCTCAGGTTGCTAAAAGCCTGTCCTGTCAAGTTTTGAATATCTCCAAGGTTGTATATACAGTCTGCTCCAGTGCCTGGCCATTCTCCTAGTAAAAATGTTTGTTCTTACATTTAATAGGAATTTTGCACATTCCAGCTTGTGTACTGTCACTGTGCATCTCTGAGGAGAGCCTGGCTACGCCCTCCCATGAGGGAGTTGAAGACAGCAATAAAGGTGTAATACACCTGGCTAATGTGAAAATACACTTATCACCAAGAAAAAGGGAGACACAGACCGTCTCACATAAGAATGAGTAACTAGGTTGTCAGGCATGAAGAGAAAGTTCATTGATGGTAAATTTAAACTAATTTAGTGTTTTCAAAATTTGTTACATGTTCTCTTGTAGCACAAGCTTAGCAATATTTTGGGAGGAAACAAATCAGAAAGAACTATGGGGCACACCTGTGCACTTCCTCACTTAAAGAATGCATTAGGTGATCATTTATAAGCAGGTAAAATGACAGAGACCTACCCAGAGCTCTAGATAACATCTCAGTTTACATGCCTGGTTTTATAAAACGTGCCACCCATCCTATCTGATGTTTTACAACATGCATATAAGACTCAAAAAGGGACAGACTTAGTAGTGAATCATATAGTACTTCCCTTTAATGGTCTAGCAACAGAGTATGATTGACATAGTTTCAGAGACATCAATGAACATTTTAGCCAGAAGCTTACTCGTGTCTAATGCAGGAGCAATAACTTTGCTCAATTCTATTAGTGCTGTCTGTACAGAATGCCCTGCCCTAAAACTCATCTGCCACTGGGATACAATCCAATGTTTATTTCCATTAGTTTAGCCATTGTTGGTAACAATAAAAATCAGGAGACAGTTGCAAACTAATGATTTATGGGCAGAATGAAACACAGGATGACCTTGGCTGCCTTCCATTCACCAAGAAAATGACTGGTAGTTAGAAATAAATTAAAATTATTGCAAAAGGATAACATAAGTTATTTCTCCGATAGGTAATTCTACCAGCTAAATAGCCCTGTCATTAAACTAGCAGCTGTTGTACAAATTATATTCCAAGATAAAAAAGAAATTATAGCTTCCATAGTTGTTGCAGCTTTGAGAATGATGAAAAACCCAATTCTATAGGAGCTGACAGAAAAGTGGCTCTTGTGATAAGGCTGAATACATAGTCTTGGCTGGACTGTACTCAGCTGAATGACTCTTATGAAAGTTAAGCAAAAAAGATCAGGTAAGTAGATCTATTATCAGAAATGGAAATTCCTTTACAGGTGATTCCAGACGAAAAAGGCAATCTTCCCTGACTGGAATTTGCATTGTTAATGAAACTTTGGAACTTTGTTTTGCAATTTAAGTTAAGTTACTCTGATAAAACAATACCATCAGCAATACACACTGTTCATATTTTTGACAGTAATTGCAGTGAGACTTTTTTTACCTTTTACCTTTACCCATTTTTAAAAATCCCTGTTACTGTGATTGTTAATGTTTCTCATGTTTTGCGAAGTCCTGTACAGCCATCTCAGCCCTTTCAGTATTTTCTGCCTTGACTGCCTTCATGCTCCACTCCCTTTTAATGACTTCTTTCTTAGCCAATGGAGAATAAATAAAACAGCAAACTATTCAAACAGTTTCAGTCGGGTACTACAGAGAACAAAGCAGTAGTCCATGCAACTATAATTTATAAAATATATTCTGTTTTTCAGATATATGGCTAGCCAAAAATCAACATCCGGAAAGAGTTTTTGTGTTTGCAAAAGTACATCTCCAACATCATTCAGGAATGGAAATGTACTTTATAATTGTGATACCCTATCACTGGCCAAAAAAATATACAACTGACAAAAGAAACAGAATTCAAAAAGTAAGATGAAGGGAGGCTGCATCTTTCCTGCTTTTATTTTTTAAAAGCAGGAACTCCATTTTTGCCTGTCAAGTGTTAAGTACCAGCTTCAAAACAGGAGGGCATGGGACTTCTCAGAGAACTGGCCACCAATTATTTTTGTTTTAAATCCCCAACAAAACAGGCTAATTTTTTTCCCAATTCTTCTTCAGAAATAATGAATATTTTGTCTGAAACTTTCAAAATAATTTCATCTGCAGAAGATGCCAGACCCTGAGAATGTCAATCCCCATTGCCTGACAAGCGGCAAAGCAGTAAGAAACGCAACACAGGAACTCAGAAAAGGAAACGCTAGGAAATCTTTCTAACAGGAATGTTTTCAGCCCTGTCTATAATTAGTAAATAAATGCAAATCATCAGTGTGGTCACAAAGATGCAGCCTCAGGATGAATCAGTATCTACATCCACTGCTGGGATGTAGGCAACCATGGTGGCTTGCCCATTCTTCCTACTTGGGGTGGCACTAGTGTGCCCCAGCACATGTATCTGAGGCAACAGATCAACCCCTATGGGCAGGTCCCAGCTCTACCATCCACCCATGCCAGAGGTGGTACCACACAGACAAGGCAAACTGGAATTCCTCCCTGCCGGCGCTCCAGATTTGAGAACAGCCAGACTACTGTAGGCAACCCTTCACTCAAACACAGACATGCACACTTAAACTCCACGAACGAGCAATCCTTTAAAAAGGTCAGGAAAGATGATCAAATGAAAAAGCAAAAACCTGGCAGAATTTTAGATATTAAATACCATTAGGAGACATTTTTGCCACCAGATATTGTACACAATGTTAATGTGAATATTATAATGCTGACAACTTGTTCTTGACTGAATTATGAAGCTATTAATTTACAAAAGAAGGATGCAGTACTTGTGTCAATGTCTTATGTTGCTAACTGTAGCAAATTAGTACATTTACCTCATATTATACAGCTGAGACATTTGTTTGGCARGAAGTCAGGACAGTAAAATAAGAGGGATTAGTATGCTGTCATTTTTCTATAGTCCATATTTTTCCATAGCTGGTGACACTTGAAAGCTAGGAGAGAACCTGCTCTGTTTTCACAGATTTACTCATCTACCAATGCAGTATTTCTTTGTGCTTGATGTACAGCTATGCTGTAACCACCAGAGCTCAGATTAGGGCTACTATGCTCAGACATTTTGCAAGCCAGGCATGCAGATAAGGAGTATATGGATCAGAATGGAGAGTGGCAAAAGCTGCTCCTGAACCCCACCTGGGATAACAAGCCTGCCTTTAGTCAAAGACTATGAAATCATAACACCAAAAATTGTTTAGAGATAGAGAGTGTTATCTGGCTGCATAATACATTTCCTAAAAATGAATGTTTTCAAATTTATGACTGTCAAGAATTTTAGCCTAATAGCATGGTCTGATAGGCAAAATACTGCAACAGGACTCAAGAAATCGCTGATTTGCCTAATGCGTTTGGTCAAAGGATAATCTCTCCCCTGTAAAACGGGGTATATACCATTTCCCTGTTCATTTCACAACTATGACAGAAGCATTAATCACTTAATATCGTTGTGCAAAGTTGTGATGAAGAGGACTGCATTTTTGCCAATGAAGATACTTACATAGTTGGAAGTAACTGATTTTGGCAAAAGTCAAGCCTAAGGTTTAGAAATTTATTATGGTTAACATGAGAGACTGTCAAAAAGTGTTATGAAATGACACACATTGTCATCAGGTCTTCCAAATTCATCACACAGACAAGGCAACCTAACACCACCAAGAGTTCATTGCAGAATCCTAGGTTGAGATCCAGGAGACATGGAACTAAATCTAAATACTGATGGTTTCAGAAGTATTTTAGGTTCCTCAGTGAAAGATGGGCACCTAAACTCCTGCTTCAGATTATACACCTTTTGGGCAGTTGGTCTGTTTTGGGACAAGTTGCCTCTCCTCCTGTCTGCTCAGGTCCTTCAACTTTTTGACTGATTGAGTCATTCAGACTTACAGGTCTCCTCATTTTGTATTTGAAAAGCACCTACTACAAGTGGGGAGTTGAAGCTAGAAATCTCCAGGCTTTATTTGGACACCTCATAGTTACCCTTACAACTGAAACAAGAAGTCACTTGGGGGATCATTCTGTCGCTGTTTGATGGTCACCTGAATGCCCTGCTTAGCCTGGGCCTCAACATACATCCCTGGTTTCTACTTTAAAGCAGGTTATTCAAGAACTCATTTGCATGAGACACTGCAAAAACTCCTGGCTCATTGATCAATCAGTGGTTTTATCGTTTTTCACATAAATATATTCTGTTGAGATATTTTAAGCCTCACCTTCCCTTACTTCAAGACTGAGTCACTGAACATTCGGGGGCCTGGGAAGAGTCTTAAATCTTTACTTGCTTCCAGCAACTAGAAGCTTCTATTGCAACACTTTGAGTCTGCCAAAAGAGCCTCTGACTGACCTACAGGGAAGCTGCCTTCTGCATTTAAAGCAGGGAGATTCATTAGCTTTCAACTGCATATACTTTTCCTAGGAATACGGCCTTAATATAGCTGCAGTCTCCAACAATGGCAATGACTTTTGCATGTTCTTAGTATTATGTCAAGCTATCTGTACTCATTCAATAAATTACATACTGGAAGCATTCTTTTTCTATTCATCACATTTGTTTTCCTCAGCTTAAAAAACACAAGCGCAGCAGCAGCAGGAGACAACTGCTGTTTGACAAATAGCATGCTGACAATATCCTTGGCTGCAGCTAATACTTCCTTAACACTGAGACCTGTCACCTTACAACAGAAGTCCTAGTGATGCTTCTCAAACCTCAGCTTGCAGCAAAGTACATGAACTGTTTGATTTGCCATGACAAGCTATGCGTAAAGAAAGGCGTAACTGAACTTTACCCCTTGTTCTTGGCAGATCTGGGTTAGTCTTTCCAGCTGCTCATCTTGAATAACCTTTGCCTTCTCATATTGCTGAATCATCATCTCCATCTCCACTTTCACTGGAAGGACATAGGCTGGAAAACACAAATAAGCACTTAAAGTAACCCAGCTGTGATTTTTTTTTTTTTTTTTTTAATCAGAGGGAAAACCTTTACAGACCTTTACAGGCCAAAGAATGTCACCCCTTTCACTTGCACCTAGAGAACTAGAATATTCTTATAGAAATAGCACTAGAGTATTTCTTCTGGGGAAGGATTTCTAACATGTGAAATGTAGGTCATCAGCAGGGTCTAGATCTTGTTTGGTCAGATCTCCATTTGCCTGGCTGAGCTGAAATGCATCCTGCATGCTCTTCCTAGCTTCTGCTCCACTAATACAGATCTTTTCCAGTGTTTACCACAGATTTCCTGAATTGCTGGGTAGGAGGATTTTCTGCTTAGAGTTAGGCCCATCCCCTCTAAACCTGAACAGCATGGCTCCCTTAGGAAAAGAACTATTCCAGAGCCCTAAGCATTTAATTCCTAGACTTTGTGGTAAGAAATAAGTCCTTAATGGAAATAGCAGACTAAGAAGGATATTTTAAAAAACAAAAAGGCATTTATCTTCTATTGCTTTTCAAGCTACAGCCCAGTTTTCAATAGGTTTTCTGAACGCCTTTGGAAATTTTGCTCCTGTCACAACTATGGCAAACTCAGACTGATCAGCAAAGCTGTTCAATGCATATTGCAATTCTTGATGTTTCCTGAAGTTACACAAGATCCTGAACTTTTCTTGTAAACTTCAGTTAGAGGGCTACAACCTTTCTACCACTCTGAATACAGTTTCCTGGGCATCTAAACCCAAAATAACAACTTGACTCTGATCTTTCACACATGAGCAAAGTGACCATTTATTTCTTTTCCACCTCTTTTCCCTGTAACCCGAAATGCCTGAAACCACTGAACACAAAGTAGCCTACACTAAAGTCCTTGATTCCAGCACAGTCACTGGTTCTGCTCTCTGCAACTTTGACTTGCTGGGGCTTTCTTATCTGCCCTGGTGCTTCCCCACAGAGGTCTGCGCAAAACAGTACCGATACACATTTCACTATTATGCTGTACAACACACCAGCATTGCAGAGAGCACCTTCAGCATGGAACCCCCGTGGTAAGAAAATGCTCTTGGAATCTGACATAAAAATTGTATTACACACAAGAACTTGGAAAAGAAAGCCCCAAGACAGAGCTAGCTGTATGGAAATGGGAAGGGTGCAGCAAATATCAGAAAAGCAGATTGGAAGCAATTATTTTGCAGAATCAGGAGTGACATCTGGCAGCAAGAGACAGGAAGCAGGTCAGGGCATTTACTTTACAGGATAGGGGATGTGAAGGTGCCTAAAAAAACCAAACTGATCAATTATAAAGGCTCATAGGGAACAGAAGATACAGCCATGAACTTGAGACCTACTCCCCTCCACAGCAGTCGTAACTCTCTTCTGTTCAGTGCTTTTAAAATGTAAGAGGAAGGAGAACAACAGAAACAGTGGTGGCAAGCAATCTTTTAATATTTTTAAAGTCTCTTTCTTCCCAGCCTGCCAGGTAATTCTTGGAGTCACAAACTGAATCACCACTCACCATCAATGATCCTCTTCACTCTCCATATTCGTAGTGTGATAATAAGGCTGATAGCATCCCATGGGCTGCTGGGGCCATTAGCCACTGTTGAGKCCACCATTGGTGCCAAGGACAAGATTATAACAGCACCATCAAACACCTAGAGAGAAATCAGTTTTTTTCAAACCCTTCCTAAAGATCATAACCCTACCATTCCTGCTTGGGGTCTTGAAGGGCTCCCACTTTGCCCAAAAGAAATGCAATTATGGGACATATTTGAAAGAGCTATGAGAAGTGGCCAAGCCCTAGAAAGGCTGCATCCTTTTTAGGTAGCACAAGAGAATTCCTTAGTGCATTTTATGAGGTGAGGAGAGACAAACTGTGTTGGGAGGGCAGGGAGAGAGAAAGGCATTTGAAAATGCTGGCCAAAATCCCCAAGCAGAAGTGATAGCCTAAATGCTATTACAGCCAAAGAGTTTTATTATCATTGGTATTTATTACCTGTTACTTGGCATAATGCCATCCCAAAAAAGGAAACAGTCCCTGCCCATAGATCTTACCATCTAAATGAAGAGATCAAGAAGACAAGTAGAAAAAGATGGAGCAAAGAGGCTTGATAGCTCTTGGCCATGTCCTGACTGTACAACATGTGTGGGAACAGCCATGCATCAAGACAGAAAGACTCCCTGCTCTCACCTTTATTGGGCAGCTAGGTTTTCAAGGATTTTGACAACTGGGACTATTCAGAATGATTTGTATGATATTGGTTGCATTGTGGATTAGATCAGAAAAGGCAATTGTGCAAAGTATTAGACAGAAATGCATGAGTAAATACATTTCAGAGCAAACTGGCAATAGTGTTGTGTCTGTCCTACACTTGCCTAGCAGGGCAGAACAGAATACCACATTCTCATTCCTACTGAGGCCCTTCCCAGCTGCCAAAGACCATTGATTAATGGTTTGCACAGGGAGGCAGGACATAGATTTTATAAGCACCACACATCCAGAATTGTGTATAACAATTCAGTATATTGAAAGGAAACACTTCTTACTGCCACCATTTGAGGGGCAGTGAACAATATCACTCCATTTCAAATTACCAAAATAAATTATCAGAAACTGCTGCAGTTAGCCTCAATAATAAGAATCTCTGGATCAATAATTTTAAGTTTCACTTCAGTTTTTTAGCAAAACAAGTTAAAAGGTTTACCACCTTATTACAAAAATGTGCAAGCCTCTAGACTCACTTAGGCTCCAAGAAAACCCAGATTTTCTTCTGGTGCATCCTGTGTAGTATTAATTTATCAGACAGTATCAAGAAAGAGCTTTTAATTTCCCTGATCTCCAGATTTCTGCTCAGATTGGGATTATGTGTTGCTTACAACACATACATTTCCTTATCTGCCCCTGCAACAGTATACACATTCTACCTCATTTTTAATTTGAGGTACAAATTACAGTGTTTATCATAATTTAATTAAAAAATAATTTCACAATAAAATTGGGGGTTTTGCCAAACCAGTATTTTCTATCAGAAAACTGCACACAATTTTTCAACCCGTTCTAATTTCAACTTGATTACGGGAATGGGGTTACACAAGTCACATGACAATTTTTACTCGTATTGCTCATTATCTCAGGGTAGCAGTATCAACAGTTAGACTAGCACAGCTCTAACAGCAAAATAGACACAGAGCAAAAACCCCACAATCCCTTCCTTAATAAAATATTTCCAAATATCACACTCTTCTGAGTGTCTCAAAGAAAAAGGGATCGCATCATACAGCTATGTATACATGCATATAATGAGAAGAATGTGCGTACTTATCAGAGTTAAAAGATATTGTATTGCATCAGGTCTATAACAAAGCCACCCAAAGCAGTTCTTAATATTCTTACTGTGTCTGCCTGGAAAACAGTACAAAGAATAAGAGTGCTTACCTCTATTTTGTTTTCAATGTAATCCCATATGCCAAGGACCACAATCCTCAGAATAGTCTAGTAAAATAGATTGGGGGGGGGGGAAGATCATGAATGTTATTGTAATTTTAGATAAACATTTAGTCCTTTATCTATTTAGGGGATCATTTTTTGTCTTATTTAAGCATTATGCATTTCTTCTGAATAATGAGGATCTAGAAATAGCTATACTTCTGTATTATAAAAGCAGGTATTGCTTTCCAACCACTATATTGACTCAGTGAAACTTCCATAAACAAGTTTGAAGTTCAAGTGTTCATCAGTCTTTCCATCCTCCTAAAATTTCTCTTTTAGACTTGTGAGATTTAGATTACCAACCCTCCCCACCCCAGCCCCCTGACCCAAGCCCATATAAGATCCACTGTGGGGCCCCCTCAGTTGGAATGGGGTAAGATTCTCTTTTCTTGCCATCTTTGATATGCCAGTGCTTACTATTTTCTAAGAAAAGAAAAGAGGCACTGCCCCCTCTTGATGCCTAAAGATACTGACATTTCATCAATCTGAAGAGCAGCGGCTCTTATTCACCCCCTCTGGAGTACAGGGCTGTTGTCTTATTATAAAATCCCAGAAAGTCATAGGATAAGGGAGAAAAATATCTCTGCGATCCTCCTCTATTAAGCAAAACAGCTATAAGTAGCATCAGTAGCTAGAAAACAGGAATAAAGAACACAGAATGAACCAATGGTGAATTCCCATTAAAAAAATCCAATGGCATCTTTCCTAATTTTTAACCCGGCTTTCAGAAGACACAATTTAAAAAAAACGACAAGATAAGATGGGGGAGTAATCCAATTTGGAATTAACTCAAGTCTGCAATATAAAAAAAAAAAAAAAAAAAAAAAAAAAAAAAAAAAAAAAAAAAAAATCAATCAACCAACTCATGATTGAAATTGAATTCACATAAAAGCGTAACTGGTAGGGATGTTTTCTGCCAATAGCAGCATCAAGGTCAGATTTTGACAGTCACTACAGACATGAAGAGTCTAACTGCAGCTGTATGCCTTGCAAAGATGCTACTTTCTCCGTTAAAGAACAGTACTAATGACAGAGAGCTCAACAGGCCTATGTGAGAGGAGCGACCATGCCAAGAACTGTGCAAAAAAAAAGTGACTGTGATGAATATATGTATCTCCTCTTCATTACAAATACAAAATATATTAAATCCCAACCAACTCTGAATTTATGCCAAACATACCAGCACAAACTAATTGCAGAACAACACTGGATTTTTCAGTACTGTTCCTATGCATGGTTTTGCCAAAACCCATGAGCCCAATTGCCTCACTTGGCCCGGGATGACTGTGCTGAGCTCTATCTTGGCACTCCAAACCTGGATAACAGCACTTAATCCTGTTTTGCAGAGGGAGACATTGCTGTGGGAGATATGGTGCTTTCAGAGCCCAGACTCATGCCATCAATGAGCAGGAAAGTGAACCAGCCAATGCTTACTCAGAAATGGCGTATGTGAAGCATTGGCCAAGCCTGGCTGAGAAAGGGAGTTGCTAGCCAGAAGAGAAAATGCAGCGCGCTCTTTCCTCTACAAAAAATTATGAGACTCTACATAGACACCAAGAACTGCTAATGCTGCTGGTCTGTACTCCTAAAAAGAACATTTTACTTGCAAAGCATTTTACAAATGCAGCATAGGAATAAGGCTATTCACGGCAATTTCCTTATTAACCTATATGCTCGAGGTTTATATGTGGAAGAAGAGATGCACAACAGCAGCTCCTCAAATCCCTTAATGACTCGAAATTCGCCATCATGATGTGATGTGATGTAAGCGCAAGGTGTAAGTACACATGCTGCTGTTCAACCAAGGCACTCCTGCAGCCTCAACTCAGGCCCTGAGCAGAATACTTTCAGACAAAAGCATCTCAGCTCCTCTGTAAGCACCTCCCTCACTCCCCATTGAGAAACTGCACAAAATGCTTAAGTACAAGTTACTCATGAGCCCATAGGTTAGGTTCAGCTATATAAGTTAACCTGGGGTCCACCACAGCAAGTTCCACAGCAGGCAACCATCAGGAAATGCATGAGGAAAAGCAGTGCCTTCTTTAAACCTTGGGATGCTATCCTTCCTACAGCAGCCCTGTTGACAGCATAGAGAAATCTGGCTCATTTTCTTCTATGCTTAGGCAGCATTTATGAAGTGCTAGGTCAATGAGCAACTAAAGGATGGCTGAACACTTAACACATTTACAGTAACTGTTGGTGAAAATCTTTCTTCCTTTGGACAGGTGTGTACAAAGGTATTTTCACTTAAATAATAAGGTATATCTGCACAAAGAAAACAGAAACACTATCTCATAACCCTAAATAGGATTTAACATGGGGCTGTTGAGGGAACATAAAAAAGGATTTTCCTTTCTGCCTTTTCAATTCCTCACTGCAGTGTTTAAATCAGACTCTGCTACTGTCATATTAATGGGTCTGAGCAGTTCCACGGGCTGGAAGCCTACACAAATGTTTTCATTTTCAGTCTGCTGGTGTGAATCAGCACAAGTCAGCAATGACTGGAAGTCTACTCGGCAGACATTTAATGCAGTAACAGTTGCTGGTGCTACCTCTAGAAGATAGGTCTCCTCCTCACAAAAAAATGCCTTGATGATTGGCATCTTTGCTCTCAGCTACAGCAGACACACGGTAGGAAGGGAGAGCATGAGGGTGAAATGAACCCAGCTCCCCATCTGAGACACACACTCTTCAGAACAAACTGGGCACAACTGAGGGTTAAGCTTTAAAAACATTTGTTCTCTATGGAAGGTCTTAAAGCTATGCACCAGCATTACCCGCCAGCTTGTCACTCTTAACAAAAAAACCTACATAACCACTGAAGTTACAAAAGCCGTGTAAGGCAGCTTTTCCTTGGTGCCTGGGGGAACTAGTGGCAAGTCAAAACTAGGTTTAGCTTTCTCTACTCTCCCTCTGCTTGTACAAAGCACTAGATCACATCCACTGCTGCTGCTGTAACTCTTACCCAGAGAAGTCTGAACCAAGCAAATTTGGACTTCACTGGGCAAATATCCCTGACTGTTCAATATAATAAATACTTTGACTGAAATGAAAGCATAAATACTTTGACTGAAATGAAAGCATAAATACTTTGACTGAAATGAAAGCATTGGTGTTACTTATAAACAACATTTTAGTATTTTTCCTAAGCAATCAAAAGTATCTTTCAAAGAAATACATATTGCATTTGATTGTGTACTTTCTCTGTACAGAACTTAAAAAAATGAGAACCTGAAGCAGAATCTGAAAAAAAAAAAAAAAGAGACAGAAATAATAATCCAGGAAACTGTGGATTTGGTCCTACGCACTGTACATGGACCAAACAAAAATGCATATGAATTAAAAGAGAACTGCAACTGTAACATTCATCACAGACAAAACATAAATGTTAGTCACAACTCTACCATTTGTAGACACCAGAACCTACAAGAAATAGGGAAAAAATGGAGCAGCACTGCTGTTTCCTACTGATGTGCAAGCATCTTTCAGCACTGCAGCAAATGCACACACATGGTTTTGCATTACACTACAGGCATTCTGCATTTTTGGACACACAGATTTGAAAGCAAACATTAAATATCAGTGTGAGTACTTTTCTGTTAAAAGCCACTGCCAGCTTGGTTTTTTTGTGCTTGAAAAAGAATGCTTTAACTTTTCTTGACTGGAAATCTTTTAATTATAAAGTCCTTAACATATATATTTTTTTAGTTCTATCAGAAATATATTTGTTTTCTGAGAAAAGCTAAATTATTACATAAAAGTCTGTCCAGTACTAATAAAACGTAAATGACTGAACACTTCTGTTAACTTCTTTAAGTTGGAGTAAACCCAAATAAAAGTAAAATTTTAAACCATTTTTCAGACAGAAATGTAATTTCGAAGTTGACAGTGTCCCTTGGTGACACACAGTTGTTTGCACAACATTAACTGTCTGCAGTGAAGTTTATGAAGAAACTATGCTGCAGGTTTTCTCTCTAATTTTGTAGGGAAACCTGGCCAAGTCCTTTGCTGAGCCAGCTGTGTGAATTCCCACAATCTGCATGAGCTAGCTACATTTGTCAGCCGACTGCAATGTACATTAGGTAATTTTAAATACTTCTTGCTTGCACAGTTAATATACAATTTACTACTCAGTGACTCACTGTGCCAAATTCATCCGTAGTGTAAAGAAACCAAAAGGAGGCAGCACAGGAGGTGAAGCTGGCCCACCAGGTTTAACTAACAGCAAAGGAGGGCAACTCTGCATTTCGAGATGGGGTAGTGATTGTACAAGAGATAGACAGGATGGAATGGGGTGGAAAGGGTGTCTTTAGAAGAGCCCTTCCTTCCATCCACTGCCACAACACTAATCTATCCATTACAGCGGGTCTTTACCTCTGGCTTGTACAGAAACCCTGAAGATTAAGCTTCTGCCTTTTGGATATATCTCGTAAGATCCAATATTTATTGAAATCTTTCCCAGAAACAACACCTTGTAGCCAATAATTGTAATTTATAACCTCTCTGGTTTGGGTCACTCCACAAAGGCCTTAGCTCATTCACTAAAAAGAATCTTCTTTTGTCATCTTCTGGTGTGCCTGTCCTGAGATACTGCATTAGCTGTTCTAGTGCACGCTATCCCCAGGCCACCAGAGCATGGAGGAACATGTTAGCATCTTTAAAAACTGAGACATCCGTCTGTTTCCAGTGCATAGGCATCCTCCTCACATGGTTTCTCTTCAATCAAGGCTCTGAAAGGAAACGTGCAACTACTGACCTCACCTCACATATTACCCAGTACAAAACACTCCCCGTGTACTGTACTCTGTAACTGCTGCGGCTCTATTAGCACATGTGGTTACACAGAAATAATTAACTGCAAAAGCTTGGTGACACTAACAGACATGAATGCAGTACATTCTTTTTCACTGACTACCACTAATACTCTATTATGATATCACATAGTATCCAAATGCACCTTTGCATAAACACTGCAGTTAATTTGTTCTTATGTTCTCCCATAATATTTGTTCTTAGAATATGGAGAAAAATAATGAATTTTAAACCGACAACTCTGGATAGATTTGAAAGGGCTTTTCAGGAACAGAAATGGCTTAATAGAGACGCAGTATACTACCATAAGGTAAATGCAGATTGGATAGAAAACTGGTCTTAAGCAACCTTGCATCAGAAGTTCCCTCTGGGCATGATTACACTAGCACTAATTCTTATCTTTGAAATGCACCATGTAGAAGGTGCTGGATTGTCACTATCAAGAGATGAAAGCACAGATGAAGCACTGATAGAGCACACCATATAAGTCAGGTATATTCTTGGAAATGAAATGGGCAGACTGGCATTCCAGGAAGGTGTCTAGCTAAATTCCTAGATCTCTACAAAACCATTTTCCCTGGTAACTACTTTTTTTTGTGAAGCAAGAAAAGTGGTTAGAAAAGAAATTTCACAGTATATTAAATATTTAATTTTTTTTACACACTAGCAAAGAAGCTTAAATTTACCTTTATAAATTATATTAGCATATAAAAATCCACATCTTTGTTCCTAAATCGCCCCTAATCAATCCCTTTAAAAATCAAAACATACACAGCCAGCAATGCAGTGCATTTATGCACCATGAGAAAAGTTGTGTGTACATGGAATGAAAACAAACATCCAGAAAAGAAGCCACAGCTTATGGAAGAATTAATAGAAGATTATTATCTTTTGCTCAGCTGTTTGAAGCTTACAAAAAATGTAACAAAAGTAACATAACTGATTTCTCTAATATAAAGTTATGAATTTGTTATGAAAAATCTATATGGGAAGGACATTATTGTCTCTTAGTTCTGTCATTTGGGATGTTTTTCCTTTTTAACAGAACCCTAATAGTAGGGTCTGTCTTAGTAGGTTTTATTCCTTCCAAGGATTGCTATTAACAAGGAGTAAAGTGTCAGACTACTATGAACACTTCCTTTTAACATATAGGATGAGGAAAGTCTTGGGTATTTTTTCCCTTCTAAAAGTGAAAATCTAAAATGCATTTGTGAGCCACAGCTAATGAAACAAATTCTTTATCAGCTAGGACCCCAGACTTACTCTATTYAATTTGAGAACTCGTTTCTTAGACATCGATGCAGGAAAAAAGTCGCAATTCTGGGACTGCCTAACTTTAAGCACTTTGTCAGTCCCAGGGAAACACTCAAAGTGCTGAAAGCTAGCAGAATGCCTGAGTGCTTGGCTGACTGAAGCACATACAGAGCAATGCAAACCAGTAATATCAAAGAACTCCATTCTTGCACGCAGTCTCATCAATCTTAGTGGAAAAGCAGAACTGAACAACAGCTACAGAATCAAGTATTTGTGGCAATGCGATAAGACTATTAAAATACAAGCAGACTCCAATCCACTTACCAAAAGACTGTGACATTCCCCATCTTCCTTTTCTCAGCCAACTATTACCAAGGCTGAATTTGCCCTCTTGATAGGGTGTAACCCCGGCCTTGCCTTGCTGTTGGTACTGGGGTTTCCCCCCCAATGTCTTTCTCTTCTCTTCTGTGTTAACATCTGGGTAACATTTTGTGCACAGACAAATCATAGTGATGTATGTAAACAGAGACAAACATACACAATCATCACCACTAGTAAATCCTGTTCAAATACTTGGAAAAAAGCAAAAAGAGCTGATGTGCACTTGAATAAGGATATTTTAATGTGGAAAAAGTCACAGACAGTGACAGAGAATATAAAATTAACAGAGTGCAATAAATTCCTTTAAGGCTTGTGGCTAAAACATGAGYGTAGAGAGAGCAGGAATATGCTGTAAGAGTAGCTACTTAATTTTGTTGGCAGCTGTTCTGCTGGCATTTGCCAGCTGCTGGCATGTTTGTACCCTCCATTTTAACCAAGCAGAAAGCCAGTGCCTGTTTAACTCCAATGTGATAGGACTGTAACTACTTGCAATGCCCTTATAGTACCAGCTTTTAATCAGTCATATTTTTCCAAAACATTCAGATTTTGTGCTGAAAGTTTTCTGTTTTTTAACAAGTCTTTTACAACCTCGTATTATTTGTTCTTTAAGTCTGAGTTGAGGCTTTTTTGAAGAATTATGTATCCACACTTAAAACTAATGGGAACCAAACTACAGAATAAACAATAAACATCCAAACTTAGGACATGGTACTTTGCTACGGAAACAACCCTTTCTGAACACCAGAAACCCTGAATCCTTCCTTTGAGGAAAAAGGCACTGACTGAAGCACTAATCAATCCTCAGCAGTCGCCCGTTATATCCAAGCAAACTAATTAAACCTGCTGATCTCTGGAAAATCATCCTGGCATGAATAGTCAGACTGCAAAATCTCACTATAACACACAATCTTATCAACAAATAATTCCAAAGAGAACTGACTCATGGTATTGGGAATCAGAGGGCAAAAAAGTCCTCTGAAGGCACCAAAAGAGTAAATAAAATTAAGATGGATAAAAAAAAAATTTCTGTGATCTGCAATTTTTGCAGTATTTCGTAACCTCTTGAAAAATCAAAGGTTTTGATTTGGATGAGAAAAAATTAAACCCTCTGTTTTTCCTCTGTTGAGATGCATTTCAACACAAACAGACATGCTGTTGCTCATTAAACCAACCTGGCACAAGGCCAATCCCAGCAAACCCAGTAGGAAAGGCACACCTTCATTCTCTTCCAGATCATCCAGTTGCTCTGTAGAGCCACCTCTGTTGCTTTAACCCAGTCAAGGGCTCAATATCCAAAAATCTACCCTCCTCTGTGCACCTTACATGGCTGCCTTATGGCCTCATTTTTCTTTGGTGTAAATTCAAACCGTAATCAAATAGGTGAAGGAAGATACTTCGGAAAACAGAAAACAGATAATAAAGTGAGTGGTAAGAGGTTTATAAAAAAAATGAGAACAGCAAGTAGACAAAGAAAAGTAGTTCCAAATACCTAATACAGAGAGAAGGAGAAAAGCCAACACAGATCCAAAATGAGAATGATGAGTCAAGGCAACCAGTTTTGGCTCTGTGAAATATTTCTGTTATTGTTTTCCTGCAAAACACTTCTGAACCAGTTCATCCACTTATGTGGGCACTCTGTCTCAGTAGAACTGAAACAACTAATTTCTTCCTTGAGACAGATGAGTAGTGGCCTTGAGGATCCATCTGTACTGCCACAACCAACCAACCAAAAACTGTCAGCATACAAACTGAACTATGGAAGGGATAAAGGAGCAAGGCACTGCATCAGGGTTTGAGAAGAGTGGTTGGTAGTATAAGTGAATAAAAACAGAACTTGAGCAGCAGAAGGAAATTGAGGACCACAGGAGAAGTTTTTTGTAAAACAAGCTCCAGAAAGCAATGAAGATCAGGTGAGCATGCATGTGCAGCCATGCTGCTAGCAGCAGAGTTACAAGATGAGCCTGTTGGGAAGCTGAGGATTACAGGGAGCTCCAGGGTGCTAATCCCCACTGAAGAAAGATTCTGGGGGAGAGGGGGAAGTACTTCTTTACAGGGAATGGACTCCATCTACCAAACCTGAGTCTTTGAGAATTAGGACGTACAATACACAAAGGAAAGACTCTGCAAAATTTTGTAATTGTTTAGAGATTTTTTTTCAGTCAGTTTACGTGTATCCTACAACCCACAATCACCATCAAAGGATGGGGAAAGTAATATCTATTTGTGTAACTGCAGCACCAGAAGGCTAGGATGCAAAGCAGTCTTGAGACCCCTGCCTGTTACCAAGGAATCCTTTCAGAAAGTACTCACTGACAGTCTGGCAACACCAGCTAGAAAATCCCTGTTATGAGTAGAAATACAAAGTAGAAATACAAAGTGATATATGTAAATAGATGTATTTCATTAATGGAACCATGGAAATAAGCAGTGGTATAATATGGTGAGTATGAATTCAACACAAGTGATCTATCAAATCATTTGCAGATATCACAGCTCCCTGTTTTTTTGGGTGTTTTTTTTTTTTTTTTTTTTTTTTTTTTTTTTTTTTTTATTTTTATTTACCACCAAGTGAAGACTTTGACATCTGTTTGGATGATAATATTTTCTCCTATGAAACTAGAAAAAATATTTTAAAGCTGTCTTCCAACTTAACAAACATAAAATGTTTTTTTGTGACAAGTAACACATTATGACCTGGAAAAATAGCCTTAAAAATATGTTGGGATATTTCAGGAGTAGTCTAAACGTCTCAATACCAATGACTTCTTTTTGGAATAAAGTTGAAAACTATGACAGATTATCCCAATCTGGTCATTTGTTATATCACGACTACAGCCTTTTCCAATGCATACATTCATAAAAATTTTTGCAAAGAAATTCACCATTTGTTTCATTCTCTTACTGTGTCTATATGCAGCAACCTAGAACATCTAAACTACCTACATAAATTGTGAGAGGAGATAATTCCATTCTTAAACCAGATCTTTTTGTTAAAAAAAAAAAAAACAAAACCACCCAAAAAACCAAAACACCAAAACAAAAAAACCCCAACAACAACACACACAACCAAAACTGTAGATCTTTATTCCTGAAGAATATATCTTATTCCCATACCTTATACCCAGTGACACCGATAAGATTTCTGTGAGAACAAATGGATGAAACTAGTCCTGTCCTGTGCCTGTAGTACTACTCTTTTTGTAGTTTTCCAATTATAATTTGTAAGACAGTATCTTCCATGTTTCCTTGCCAATTCTAGGCAACTGACAAACAGCACCAATCTAAACAAGATTTTTTAGTTTGTTCAGTAGGAGTGGCAACTGTTAATTCTTTTTCTTTTTTTTTTTTTTTTTCTTCTTCTTTCTTGAAGTACACTCTGCTACATTTATTCACAGTCAAATTACTGTTAAACTCTTGCTAATTCCAGTGACAGCATAAAAATACTTGGCAGTTCTGTATGTGGTGAAAGACTTTGATTATACATACCTCTGAAAAGAAAACAGACAGGATGACTAGGCTGATCCAGTGAATTATTCCTGCAAACTGTGAAGCACTTGAAACTGCAATTAACACAATACAGTGAAGCATCATTATAGTAGCAGAATGTAACTTACATTTAATATAATTAGTACTGCTACAACTTACATATGGGTGAAGCTTGCTTTCTTAAATTTTGTAATGGAAGTACCAGAAAGGGCATGGGATGTAATGGGACATGGAACTGCAGCCCTGTCAGCTGCTCACCCTAACTCAGGCCAGCATGTTAGCAGCCGCAGCAGCTGTTCATTAGAACTTTTACAGATAAGACTGCTGGTAAGCACTGACATACACATTTTAGGTCTTTGATGCTCTGTCACTGCTCTATGCTCTCACTCCATGCACTGCTTTAGTATGAGATGTGTAACTAAATCCTGTATACCTAAAACTCCAGAGTTACAATTCTGTAATTAAACAAAATGCTCTACTCTCCCCACATTATTCCTTGTACTCAGTCTTTGACAATTCAGCTCAGAAGATCTGGAACAGGTGCTTAAAAACTAGTGCTCAAACTGGGCTTCAAAATACATTTCTATCATCTAAATAAATAAATATTCGAAATAAATAAAAATTCTAAAAAAATTCTACATAAATAACCTAGATAGGTAGACTTTTGTACAGCTCTCTGGGTGTGGCATGAACAGCCATGACTGGCTCAGAATCCCATTCCTCTCAGAGTCAAGTTTGACTCTAGGAAAACGATAGTGAGAGAAGCAACAGAAAGAACCAATGTCATTGTTAATAAGATCAAATCTTAATATATTAATTTTAAGGAGTTTGTGAAATATCAGCAATTCTAATTTGTACAACAAACAATGTGACTGTTTTTGTACAGTCTGTTTCAGGAAATGTGGCTGTCATATGGACAGCTTTATCTTTAAGCAAGTTTCTATGAGAACACTCAAGAAAATTACACTAAATGAAATAAAATTCCAGTTTAAGTAATTGGTTAAGGCACAGAGTTTCCTTTGTAAGCACTCTTTTTCAGAAAGACAGTGACCATTAAAATCACTTATGTTCACTTCATTTCAAACTCCTCCATGAAAAGAAGTCTGTAAAGGGTAAGTTAAAATGGTAATTTATGAAACTCTGGCTTCTACACACTAACTTCCCATATAGGTACTCTTTATGCATGCAGATTGTTGAGGTAGTTATTCCACTTTCAAAGTGGAATGACTTTGAACAAAAGTCCTTTCAGGAACTGACTAGCAGGAACACTCAGGAAAACTTATCTGAGTTCATTAAAAGTATTATTTCACAGAGTGCCTAAGTCTTGCACGGACAGTCACTTGCATTAAATCAGGCTTTCGTTTGATTCAACTTATTTTGCTTGTAAGTAAAATGAAATAAACTCAGACAAACGAAGTTTGCTGCAAGACTACATAAGAAGCTCTATGATACAGGTTGTCTTTATGGGCTTAAATGAATCTCTTGAAATCTGGAGGATTCATTAATAAGTAAGTTCAATTGAACTTACGTAATCTAAGTTCCCTTCATTGCTGACAAAACAGCAGAAAGCTGAAAGGGTCCAGTTTCTGAACTGCTGGCAACTCCTACTCTGAAGACCACATGCTTTCAAAGTTTGGAATAAGGGAACGAAGAGAAAGAAGTCTCTCTTTACTTCAGGGTATTTGTGAGTCTCCCATCCCTACAGCAGACAGATTAAAATAGTCTGTGTGGTCTTGCAGTTTCAAAGAACTACTGTGTAACCACAAAGTTTAAGGCAATCGATGACTGTGTGCATAAAGATGCAAGACTGTGGCAGAATTAACTAAGTCCCAAGAACATATAGGGCATGCACTAAATAAAGCATCTTATTTTAAAATTAAAACTCATTAAAATGGGAAGGGGAGGGAAGGGTTGTAGGAAGAAATCAGGATACGAAGAAAACTTAGTATGGGCTGCCACTGGAACTCTCACAGCTGGGGCTTGATGAGAGAGGGTTTGCTGTGGTGCAGCAGAGGAACTACTTAAAGATTAAACAAATGGGCAAAATATAATATATTTAACATTCCCAAGACACTGTCTTTATAGGGTGACATAAAGAAAAAGAAATGGAAACCATTTGTAAGCTATTTTTCAAACAGCTGTCGATTGACATACAAGGCTCCAGCTGCCCCTTAGTGGTCAAAAAAAGATATAGCAACCACGAATATTGGAAAAAAAAAAAAATCAATTTCTGATGCTGCACTAACTGTAGCAGAGTGCTGGACGTGCTGCCAGACAGCGTGCAATTAAATTACCAGTAAAATAGTAAATTTGAAATAGCCTTCCAAGCAAGAAGCTTTTGTTCAAGAGCTGACTCACTAGCCCATACACTGAATCTGGATATTTGCCTCTTCCAAAACACCCCCTTTCAAAAAGGCAGTGAAAGGCTACAAAAATGGGAGAAGGGTTTTCTCTAAGAGGTGCTCATCCCTGCTCTGTGGTGGTTGAGATACATAACTGGGATTCAGTTTGAGGCAAAGCACCTAAGCTATACAGCTTCTACTTTTATCTGGAACAGAATTTCACATTTGTTGAACTTGTAACCTTTCTTTCCCAAAATTGTAGCTAAAAGCCAAAAAGTTCTGCTTTATTTCACATTTTGCTTGTCTGGTGCTATGGGGAAGAAGTGAATGCAAATCCAGATGATTTTTAGTCACGAAGAAGATGGTTCAGTATAAAATGCGGAGTACAGCCAACCTCAGTCTACCTCTTCCCCCTTTCCCATCTCCTCAAAATGTATATCCAGGAGGGGAGGGATGAAGAATATATCCCGACAAACCCCAAGTGGCCATTACAGAAGCTTGTACTACCAGCGCTTGCTTTCGGTGGATGTTGTTCTTGATTATGATTTCCCGACAGATACCAACTATACTGCTTCTGCAAGGAGCAGACAGCAGATGCTCACTGCATGGTTTGGGCAAGCCCTGAACCCGTTCTTACTGAGGTGCTGCTGCACCACAATGTGCATTTTCTTTGCACAGCTATGCATGTACTCAGACAGGGCCCTGATCCAGCAACCAACTGGACAGGGGCAGAGCTTTTCAGCTTCACAGTGTTCAGGAAGGCCTGATGCCTTTTACAGACACACCTGCTGTAATTGTTTGCAGAAGGAGGGCAATACTAAGGTGATTTCCTGAGTTGCTTTCCCCCAAAACTACTGAAGACAAGGAAGGTACAGCATGGTCTATATTTCTGCAGAGTGGAGGCTGGAACCTGCCATTACCCTCTTTTTTTGAAATGAGGTGCAAGTGACTTAATATACATCTATTTCTGCATTTGCAAAACATCACAAGGGATTGAGACGTTATTTTGTTAATGCATGTGAAGAGCTTAGAAGATAAGACTAAAAAGGTGATGATAGGACAGAGACCTGTAATAAAAGACCTATTACATGTCCCCTGCTTTCTGGGGTTTCTAATTCCAGCATGAATATGCTTTGTGCTAAAATACTAAAAGGTCTCTGTCCTTTTCATGTGTGTGACCTACACATTTGCAAATGTGGTCTCCATCACCGACACCGACGGTTTTGTGTATGGGAGAAGTGCACAGTGCAACCAAAGACTGCACTAGAAGTATGAGAGGAAAATGATGCTCTCAAAATGTCACAGCCAAAGAAAACACCAGTTTAAAAAAAAAGCTTCCTAACTAATTACAGTCTATAATGTGGATTAGCAGTTATTATTATGAACAACATTGGCAGTGATGTGCCATAACATATCCTAATGCATTGGTTGATTTCATATAGAATAAGGAATCATTTCAAACTGTAATTACATTTTTGAAAAACATAATTATAGCCTAATGGCTTTTTAAAACCTTAAGGTAAATGACATACATTCCTCATATAACACAACTGCAATACTTATATCAGCCCCACCAAGATAGCCTTTATCTGATTTAAAACAAAATAGAAGGTATTCAACTTAACAAAGGCAAGAAGTCTGATGGGTTGATGCATTAGTTAAAACGCAAAGTAGCAACACAGAGCAGAATGGGTCCTTTCTCAGGTGCTGAGAAAATCCATACGGGCAGGGGCAGCCTCTGAACAGTGAAATCACCCAGCTCGACCAAACACCTGTAGGTCATGCACAAGGTGTTAGCAGCAGAGCTTTTAAGAGTATCACATGCACTAGACACATAGAGAGGGAATGATCCCTAAAATAAAGCCTTCTTTAGACGATTCTTCAGAAAATAAATGGTAAGAAAGCAGGTGCTTCCAGAGGAGAGTCTCCAAAACTGTGTTAAAAATCTAAGAGAAATCAACAGAAACAGTTTTTAAACTCTTTGGCTCTACAGGAAGTGACATTTCTCTACATAAACAGAAAGATGTGGCACCTCAAATACTGCTGAAAACTTCTTCCTCATTCARTTTTTAAGGACTTACACCCATAATTAGCATTCCTGACTTTTTTTTTTTAAGGCAGCAGACCTGTCCAAATTCTGGGTTTCCTCATCCAAAATGGTAAATCACCAGAGACTACAGAAAAGAACAACTGTAATGGAATGGTCATGTTCAGAACAGTGTGTGCGGTATGGACAGACAGTGGTGTAAATGGTGGACAATGGTGTGGAAAGACAGCTTAGTCATTTATTCAGTCTTATGGGGTTTATAGAATGGCTGCAATTATCAATAAAGTCCCCTAAAATAATCTTAATACAATTGCAATACCTAAATCTTTACAGTGAAATCTAACTCCACTAATACCAATTGACAAATCACAAAAATAAAAGGACTTCAACAGAATAAAAAGTTCATTTGCTCAGTTAAAGTTGCCATAGAAGATACCAGACCATGACTCTCTCATGCTATGTATTCTTGCATTTATGGGACCGTCTGAACCTCATCACTGCCATTTCAACATATCTGAGATTCTATGGAGATGCTAGAGGTTGCTCTTCAACATTTAGCATAGGGAAAAATGTAGCTGGTATTTGTGTTCATGTCAGCTTTGTATCATAAAARCAAAAAAAAAGGGGGGGGGGAATGGAGGAAAAGAGCAGCAGAAAAAAAAAAGATTAACTAGGAAGCAAAACAGCAGCATTAAAATTTCCATTGTGGAACCTGCATAGAGTGAATTCAGATAAAGCAAAACTCCATTTAAGCTACTGTTTGACCCCTAGTGTATTAGCAAAGTAGAATTAAAATCTCTATCATTTCAGTGCATTACAAGATAGAAATCCATAGTTTCAATTCCTACTCACCTCAGTAGAAGTAAATCAATAATAGAGATAGCACCAAATACCCTAGCATGTTCATAACTTCTGTCTATACACATGAAAAGCATCAGAGATTAATGACACACAAATGGTCTTTCTTCTGTGTATACGGAGTGTGTCTGTAAAGGACAGACCTTTTCAAGTACTAATGACAATATGTGCAGATCTCTGCATGTACACTCTGCTTGTATCCTTCGAAAATCTGTCCTATATTGAATTTGGTCAGCAAAATAAGGAAGAGACTGACTTCACTGTACCAGGGTTCCACAAAAACACATTTCTTACCTAGCCTAGTAATCATTTAAATGGTAGGAAAAAAAAAATCCCCACCGTCCTCCCCCCTTCAAAACCGCCCAGCACATTAAGCCTTTATTTCATCAAAATTTTTAAAAAAACAAAACAAACAAACAAACAAAAAAACCACACACACAAAAAACCATCCTCCTACTCACACTGGAGAAGCTTTATATCTATTAGGAGTTCCAGAGTCAGAAGAATCACCACCAATACTACACAGGCTACCAGGAAACTGTTGAGACTTGCACTGAGCAAAAATACCTGCCACACAGCTGCTCGTCTCCCACAGCACGGTTTTAGCCAGTTAGATCTAAGGAAATAAAATTAAAGAGGAAAAACAAGAAAAGAAAAGAAGAGGTAGTGAAAAAGGAAAAGAGCTAAAGAGCGGTGAACTCAAAATTACAAGTTCTGCTGTTACAGATACACTCAGCGATAATGTACAAAGACTTTGCAAAACTCACTTTTATTGGTTTCTTTACCAAGAAAAACACTTCACAAAAAACTTCACACTGGGGATCTTGCGTGTCTCTCCAACCCCCTGGAGCATACCGGTGTTCAAGTGCCTTCCAACGCACTGAGTAACGCAATCCTAATTATCATACATACTTTTCTACTTTCTTCCTGTCTTACTATTTTTCATGTGTTTTTATTTTGCCATACATGCTACATTCACTTATCTGTGAGTACCAAGACATAGCAGGACTCTGCTATTAGGTTAGAAGCTAATGATGTTTTTAAAGAATTTCTCTGCTATTGAATTTTATGGTTGTGCACCTTTATCCCTGTTTTAGTATGAGACAAATCAGAAAAGAGCTGCCAAATTTGGTTTGCAACAATCAGTCCATGACATCATGGAAAAGAGCAATAGGAATCTGGAAAACACCAAAGAATAAGCTCAGCGACTCCACAGCTACACCTATACTAGCAAATATACACAGCCTGGCAAAGTGTCAAGCCACTGGCCAAGGCTGTCTAGCTTGTCTATTTGTCTAACTCTCACCAATCTGTTTGTGGACCAGGCCAAAAAGGACTTTCCCAGAGATTGGGGTAGCACGGTTTTGGTGACAGCATACGCCAGGGACTGGTCCCAACCCTAGTTTAGATCAGGTCACCTTGTTTTGGAGGAAAAAGAAGGTTTAGGCAAGATGAAGGCAGCTGTGAGGAGGCTACGAGGACCAGAACTCTGGAAGGAAGTTGATGAATCAGTAAATGTTGCACTAGTATTGTGGTAATGCAGATACACATTTTCAAGTGGGTTGTTAAAAAAATAATTTTTTTCTTTTGAAAATATTTGTATTAGGAATAACAGTAGCATGGACTTCAGAAGCATAAAGCCCATCCTGATACCTTTTTTCTCCTAAGATCCCTCCCATAGTTTCACTTTGATACAGTATTGTATCATTTCTCATCATAGTGTTTCGTAATGTTCTTGTACTGGCCCACCTATGAAAGTTCTGATGCTTGCCCGACACTTCATATTTTCAAAGCACTGTAAATACACATAAGCTAATAAAGAGCTGACATGATTTATTAACTAGGGTTTAAGAAGCTGCAAGCATACAGAAGTGTGGTGCAGTAACCACAGTGTCTGAACTAAAATATCAATACACAGAAATCAATGGTATACAAGAAGATATGATGATACTGATCAATTCCAAATAAACAGCTCTAGGCTCAATAACTCATGTTATAACCAAACACTTGGAAAAACATCGCAAAACATTCCCTGACATACCCACACTCAAAAATGAGGGAGAAAGTGATGCTAAGCAGCACTCAGAGACTTGACACTTTCAAGCAGCTTCTCAGAATTAAGCATATCAACTAAATACTTGTACTCAGATTGCCTGATTACCTGACCATAAAAGACCTCCTCAACTGACTCTTAAAACTTCAGAGAAGATTTGACAAGTGTTACTATCAGGAGCTTGCCCTTAGTTTAACTTTGTTATGGTTCTAGCCTGAATACAGCATGCACTAGATTTTAAACAGGTATTCTTAAAACATAAGGAAAAAAAGGCATTGGGATAGGGCCTTTTTGCAAACTTGATCTTTTAATGGATTTTATTTTACATCATCTCAAAACATGATGACTTGTCTTTACTGCAACTGTTATTTTGTTTTGGTTTTTTTTGTTTGTTTGTTTTTGTGGTGATCTTTTCTTCTTCTCTCTCTCTTTTTTTTTTTTTTTTTTTTTTTTTTTTTTTTTTAAGATCTTTCTAAAAATAACGCTAGGGAATGGCCCTGTTTAAATAGTTTTTAGTTCTATTCTCTTCCTACATTTATCTTCCCTTCTCCAAAAAGACCCATTTTGCCAGCATTTTAATATTGCAGGGCAGTTTTTCCTCTTTCCTATTCTCAGAATGATCAGTAGAGGGCCTAAGTACATTCCTTTAAAAGCTCTATGTAGTCGAGATTTTCAAGTATACCAAATGTAACAGTAAGAATAAATCAACTGTGATACTCAGTACACATTACATATAGCCACGATAATCATTATTCAAGCTAATCATTACTTATAGAATGCTAAAGAATGTGGAGTTATTCTGTCTGTGCACTACTACTATTCCACTGATTCCAAAAAAGCTTCTGAACAAAACTATCAGTTTACAATTAGAAAAGCAATCAACTTAAGAGGTCAAGTGCAGATCATCTGCATGCTTACACCTATATATCACTCATAAATATACAAATTGATTTCAAAGACACAAAAGTGTTTGAAATTTAAGCACTGAAAAACCACCTCCAGTTTCATATCTTAATCTATTACACCAAGGTGCATTTGTTCAACACTTGTCCTGTGAATGGACAGTGATTAGCATCTTCACATCACTGCCTAGCAGACCTCTTCCCAGCCCTCCTCCAAGTCCTCTGAATCCACTGACATTAACAATCACATTGTGCTCTAAAAGGAGCACTGGATGGTTTCTTTCCTGGGTGCTGCTTAGCTAGCTCATTCCCTGCTATTTCTACACTCTTGTATAGTAGAGTCCTGATCTTGTCTTGGGTTGTTGGTTTTTGGTGGGTTTTTTTGGTGGTGTTTTTTTTGTTTTGTTTTGTTTGTTTTTGTTTATTGTTTGGGGTTGTGGNTTTTTTTTTTTTTTTTTTTTTTTTTTTTTTTTTTTTTTTTTTTTTTTTTTTTTTACTTCTTACCTCTTGTAAAGGATGGACATAAATAACAAAAGGAACTATAATCCAACTAGAAATATATTTTAGATAAACCTGTTCACATGCTAACCACACTGACTCCTAATACACAAATCTCATCTCCTTCAACCCTGTAACCTGTCTTAGTAGAGTAGTATCTCCCCCTGCTGATGTGTCATCCATTCAACAGATGAGAAATCTGGTATTTGAGAAAAACAAATCCCTACCAGAATTAGTGTGGGTTTAAACTTACCTTCCAAATCCTGGCCATTTCCCCTGCAATACTGCAAAGCTACACTAAGTTTAAAGCACAGATTAGAAACTCAGCTACACAGCTTTTATTCCTTCACTTCAAAAGAATAAAAGTTAACTTACACAGCTCATGAATTTATGAAGAGATTACATGCTAACCAAATAAAAGTAACACCTGTTTCCTCACTCCAGACAAAACAAAACAAAAAAAAAGAAAAAAGCACTCTATTTTGTTCAGAGAACAAATACAACTTCTTTTGGTGTCCTGACTGTGTTGTCTGTGGATGCCATGCACTATATGGATACAAATAAAGTATGACTTAGGACAACTTTACTGTGTGACTTCAAACAGGTTCATTAGGTACCTCAGTTACTCCATCTCTACAATAGGAATATTATTTACCTTTCTTACAATGCCTGGATGAAGTAAATAAATGTACTAGCATGGTAATTTCTTGATTGATGGTGATACAGGCCTGTAAGTTTTGTTATGACACATTAAAATATATTTAGTGGAATTTTACCAGGGGTAATTCTTTTTAAAGATACTTTCACACATGGCTTTGTGGAAAACCAATCTGTCATCATCAGTGCTAGTTTTATTAATAAACAGCTTGGAAAAAAAGAACATAAGGCAAAACTGGGAAGGTTTAACATATTTATTTGGTAAGAAACCACTACAAACAATTTGTTCAAGCTGTTAACAGCTGTCATTGTTTCCATTTTCTAGTCTTGCAAACAAATACCCCAAAATCTGCATTGTACCTTACCCTGTGTTTTGGTTTTTTTGTTTTGTTTTTTTCTTTTGGCTAAACAGCAAGTGTTTGCATCTCACAAGATGGCTATGATCAGAAAACAGAAGGATGGAGGAGGTCCAAATCACTATCTGAAGGAGTAGAAAGGCCATGGTCAGGAAGTGACAGGAACACAGAAAGGCTAAGTAACAACACAAAATCTGGCTGAGACAAAACAGACAGCAGTCTCACAGCAGGCTACAGGTAGCAGCTGGAGGCCTTGAGCAACTCCAAGGAACAGATAGAGCTCTGCACCCCGTTCTGACTTCTCCTACAAGCTTAGTTTAACTACAGAAGTTTAACTATTGAGAGCACCCTCATCCTTTTTTTCCCCTAAAAGTTTTACTATTTCGAACCCCATGACATTTCTTGGTGGACTGCTGCAAAACTCTGTTGCTCAAATGGCAAGAAAGATTCCCCCAGTTTTCTGCCTAAACTCACACATGGCCAGTTTATACATATTTGCTCTTGTGCCAATATTGTTCTTTAGCTTGATTAGTTCTTTTCCCTTGCTGGCATTTTGTCCGTGATGCATTTATACACAGCAATAGCATCCACTCATGTAATTTAATTAAAGCCCATGCTTTAATTTATAGAAATTAAATTAGAATTAAAATTTATTTTAGAATTTTTAATAGAAATTCCATTAAAATTAAATTTATTTTAATTTTATAGAAACGCTGGGTTTCTATAACTGTCCTAGTAGTCCCTCCTGCATGTGAATACAGACAACTAAAGTGGTACGTAATATTTTAGAATAGGTTTAATTACATGAATGCTTCCCAGCTCTATCTGAAGTACTTTATGATTTCTAGGATCATTTGTGCCTTCTTTGTAGGTGTCTATCACACCGTTTGCTCACAGACATCCTGTGATTACCTGGTATATTACTCCTCTCATTAGAAAATTGCTTATTAGGCTTTTCCTTTTTATGCTAAGGTCTTTAGCAAAATATTAACATCATGCTCAAAAACAACCTTTAAGAAACGTAAGAACAGCCATACTAGGTCAGAACAAAGGCTTGGTATCCTGTCTCCAATAGTGGCCACGAGCAGATGTCTCAAGATGAATAAGAACACAGCAAACATATAATACTTCCCCTTAAAACTCTCACAGCATCCAACTATTTTCAACTTGGTGACTTCCTGAGACAGATGTGGTTTCTTGGATTCTACGTGGCAGTCTTCAATGAATCTCTCTTCCACAAACTTGTCCAACCTCCCCTTAAGGCTAAATAAGCTATCAGCAGCCACACATTCTTTAGAAAGTAGTTCCACACATCTACTGCCCTCTGTGCAAAGGGCAACCTCTTTTTGTTTCTTTTGAACCAGGCCTTAATCTATTAATGTACCCTAGCACCTGTATTGGGAGGTGTGTGGGGGGGTGTCAAACCTTATTTTAACCTCTCTGTGTCACAGATTTTGTAATCTCAATCAAATCTCATGTCAGCCTTCTCTTTTCCAGACTGAAGAGTCAGAGTTTACATAGTAATCTCCAATGGAAGTTTTATCACATCTTTGATCGCTGTTTTCCTTTGAATCTTTCCCAGTTTTTAGATCTACCATATCCTTTTTGACAGGGACCAGAACTACACTCATGTTCAAGACATGGGCAAAGCTTGGATATATAAAGAGAGGCACAGCAACGGCCTCTCTTGTATTCTCTACTCCTTTTCCTAATGAATCCTAACATCTGATTTGCTTTTAGACTGCTGCTCAGCATTTAGCTGACCTTTTCATGGACTCTCCTTCCAGACTAATATTCCTCTTTTCCACATTTCTCCTTTGTCCTATTGCTTATCCATCTCTCAATTTTTGCACCAAGCCATATCTTCTCCAACTTAGACAATTAATTCCACTGTTAAGTCAGATAAATTAGACCCATGTCATTTCCAGTCTTCAATAAAGAGCTTTGCAAATAGTGGTCTGTGGGCTACTACTGCTACACTTCTACCCACAAAAAGTACCTGGGAAAAGCAAGTTCTGTTGGAAAAATACAGAAAGATCTGAAAATCACTGAGCTAGAAAATTAATTTTTTTTTTTTTTTTTCCACTTATCGTAGCACTCCCTCTACCAATTGGTGTTACTAATAAAAGACATTAGAGGGACACACTCAAAGGATTTAGGTACTAGGATAAACACAGTAATGAGCTATTCTGGAAAACAATATTTACAAAGATAAACACTTAAAAGGATCTGTACAGAAAAAGAAGTTTCTAAATCACTGAACATCCCTGTAACATAGCCCAAAACTTCATGTATTCTCTAGTGAAGAGCTGGTCACCTCACAGGTTCTGTTGTGCTGAATGCTCATTTTCTGCTACAGTGCAGGTCTTAGTTTTGGACCAGAGATTAGCAGTGATACAGTACTGCACAAAGAACAAATCAGCACTACAGTCTCATTCACTGTATTTTACTGTTAAGATTTTGCACCATCTTTCTGAATTCAGACTGTGGTTGGCAGCTAAAAATAAATTAAAAGTCACTTTTGTAAATACAAGGAGCTTGCTCACTACATGAAATAGTTCTGCCCTCCAAAACTTTGCACTTTATCTCGAGCTTGGACCTCATTTTTCACCATGTATCAACATCATGTGCTCCAGGATCTGCATGAGGTGCACAGAACTTTTCAGAAAAGGGACTGTTTTTTAATTATGCTACCAGATAAAGACAAGAAAAGCAGAAAACAAGAGAAATGCGAGAACTTGGTCCATTCGAGTTCTTTTAGTTAAAGCACCTTTAAGCTTTGTAGAAAACACAAGGAAAGTATCTCAAAGAGATCAAAATAAAAACTGAAAGATGAACATGAAAACCAGAAATAATGGCATCTAATTGGTGCAATTACAGAAGACAGACTGAAGGAACAGACATCCTTTTCTCCCAGGATGGGTGAATACATCATCAGTGAAGGCTTGCAACCAATTTAAAATGAAAAGCTCACAACTCTTTCCTGTGTTAACTTCTGAATCTCTGTAAATCTCTGTTCAGTTTTGGTTTCCCTTCCTTTTTATCTCTCTCCCTATCCCTTCCTATAGTTTTCTTTTTTCAGATATTCTTACTGTTTAATGCACTTTCTAGCTGTGACCAAATAAATCTAGGGCTATGAACAGATGATCATAAATGATTAAATTACAATGGCATGACTATTTACAGCTAATCTCAAGTGAGTCACATTAACTGTATGARCTCCCAATCTTTACAGCTGTTGATGTAGAACACAGTATTTGAAAGCACCTTAATGTTCCAAATTTGTTTAACATATAAAAATTCAAGAGCTGCAATCTAAAACAAATACAACAAATAATTTAAAGTTGGTGTATCTCTCTCCCCTTGCTTCCCACTCCCATTAAACACAGATCTTTATCGAGAGACAGGCTCACTGCCTAACTGCATATTCACAAAAAAAATACAGCTTGTTGTGCAACTGTCTGTAAATTCTTTTATAATTTATTGTGAATGATACCTCCTATTTGGAACTTAAGGAAAATACAGGAAGGAGAGCTTTTCCCTATCCCCGCTTGTCTTTAGCACACATGTACCACTTTCTGCATGTTGTCAATTTTCCAACTATTCCCCATCATTTTTATTGGTCATTGATGCAAAAATAGAAGAGAGAAAGTATTTTTGGAAAACAAAATACCTGATTGGAAAAAAAGAAATTAAGAGTGGCACTTAAAGCTAATGTTAACATTTGAAAATCTCCTTAGCTTTCTGGGTGATTAGTCTCCTTAAAGAAACATTTACATATTCTTTTCATGCAAACCCTGTTCAATGCAGACACAGCCTCTCCAACAAATTCACAGACGTGAAGCAAATCGGCAACTTTGCTGCTGCTTTTTGTACACGGGTATCACCTAATCTGTTACAGATATGTTAGAAGTGTACACCACGTGTTCTCCTTGGCATCGAAGGCACATTTTTTTAATGAGTTTATTTCTCATCTACGTGTCTCCAGCCTATGCCTCAATCATTTCTGCAATGTCTAAGCATGGAGTACAGTGCACAGCAGCGATTAAGAATGATTCTAACAAGTTAACTTGATTCTAACAAGTTAACTGCAGGACAGATCAGCAGGACTAATAAGTAATGAACATCACACTCATATTGGTTCTGAGAACCAAGCTACTATTTCTTCACAGTGCTACACAGGGTGGAAGAGATACACCTTTATAAATAGAGATTGCTATAGTCACAAAAACCCCAAAACATTTTAGTTACATATTGTTGGCATTTATCAAAAAATTTCCTTTTTCTGAAGGGTAAGACCCATAGCTCTATTAATACCAGGCACATCAGCCTCACTGCAGCTAGGAAGCAAGCCAGATGCAGGAATCCCTCCTATCCTACATGCAGAGACCACTGGCGCCTTACTCCCCTTCAGTGCAAAGGCAGCAATGCCAGCCCACCCACATGGTTTATAATGACTATTTGCAATGCAGATTCCATCCAACTTAACCAACTTCCATCATGTAAATCTTTGTACTTTCCCTGTTTGAGAAGTCTACAGAGGGAAAAGAATTTTTTCTCAACCCACATTAGAAGACAACACATTTTGTGTTTTGTTTGAGGGTTTCTGGGAGAGCAGAAAGGTTTTTCTTGCCCGATTACCCTTTCACTACTTACAGGTGTACTTCAGGGACAGGCTTAATGCACCATCTAATCTGCAGTCCCTTCTTTGTTGCTTAGCACAGGGATCAGCATTGTAAACTAAATTTCTGACAAAAACAGTACCAACTGTCCAAAAAATTCCTTCAACAACACTGACAGATGGGAACTGACTGCCCTGAGCATTTGATATGATAGAGCAAAGACCCATCAAACTGCACAAAATAAGATTTTTATTCCAGAATCTTTAAAGCCATGGGAATGTCAGTTTACATATGGTCTGTCTAACGAAAGACAGACCATAATTTTCCTTTCTTTTTGCTTTTCCTTTTCTTTTTTTTCATTTCTCGTGGGAGGGGTAGCTAGTCTGATGCCATCTGAGAGTTTCCAGGCACACAAAGAGGGCTGAGCTATGACCCACCTATTCCTGGTTGCCTATTAATATCAGGTTTGAGAGAAACATTCTCTCAGACAAAACAAAAAGCTCCACTAGTTAGCAACCAGGTTAAATTTGCACTTGTGCTTGGACCCTGAACACCTTCTGGCCTTAAAGAAGGAAAGTTAGAGGAAAGCCTTGGGGTGCACACAACCACACCATTAAGTCTTAAGACTCCTTTATTGCCCACTCATTCATCTCTAGTCTGATGCCTCTCTTGTTGCTCTGTACATGGAGATGGAGACTTACTAGTGATGAAGTGTGACAACCCACATCAGGAACTAGGGATTGTGGACAATTACGTTGAAAACCACAATATCATGGACAGATGCAGCTTGTAACAACAACCCAGCATTTTCCAAGCACAGGGATGTGCCAGACCTTCCTGCTGCAGAGCCTTGCAGTCAGAACAATTACAACTTGCCTAAGTCAGCCACAGATCTAGAACAACAGAGCCATACAGAATATATGCAGGTCATACAGGTTGGCACTTCCCTGAAATTCTTAGGGAAAAATATACAGAAGGTAACACTTGGAGTCTGTGACAAAGGCAGACTGCGAGGGAGGAGAAGATGAGTCCCACATCACCTTTTAGTACTCTCTGGCATTAGCAGTATCTTCTGGTATCTCCACCTGCAACCTGTATGTTAGCATTGGGGTAACAGAGCTTCACAGTTATGAATATGGATGCTGGCAGAAACTACAGGGACTTAGATATTTTCTGCCACCTCCTGTGCTGCCCTTCGCATATCACTCTCTTCATACATGAGGGAGATGTAGCTGACAGTTCTTGTACCAAACTGATCTGACCCACCCTATCTCCTTCTTACTCAGGTGGAAGCCAGTTACATCTAACAAGGCCATGAGAAAGAAATTACACCACATTCATAAAACCAGACATATTCCCAAACAAGCCATGAGGTGGTATGGGCACAGTATTTTACTTTTGCTGCTGGGCTTCTTGAGCTCAGCTCTGCTCCTGAATTTCATAGGGCATCACAGTTGCGATCAGTGCTTCTGAAAGCAAGAAGCCGCCATTCCCACAAGGCAGATGCCGTCCTGGGACTCAGCTGAACATACTCAGCCAAAATGCATTGAGACATACAAACTAAAGCTCTGAATTTTCTTCAGAGAATCCACTCTACAGCCAGGAGGTCTGGATGGCACCTGCTTATTTCCATTCAGACTGATAAAGCCACAAAAGAAGTCTCTGTGAAGGAAGAGATCTCTGCGGAGGAAAAGAATGACAAGTCTATTTCCATGCTTAAGACTGCAAAGCTGCTCAAATGGTTACAATGAGAGATCTGTGCACTTTGGCACAGTGAAGAATTGAGTTTCAGATCATAAAAATCTATAAAAATGCATATTTGAACTAAACTGGTATTTACTCAGCACCAAAATAGCCTGAGGGTTACACCTGCATACTCAAATTAATTTTCAAGTGCCTCTTTTGCTATGCGGGGTATTTTATGTTACAGTTGTACCATACTTATATAATCTACTTGAAATGTATTTCCCCTTGTTTGGAGTAACAACTTTCTGGAGATGTCTCATAAAGCCCAATTTGGAAAGAAATTAAAGGCAAGAGCCTTCACCACATACTGCTTCCTGACTACCATACAGAATACCTGCTGAGCAGAGATCAAGCAGGTCTCTGCTGATTTCAGAGCACAGGTTAAAACACATTGAGCTGTTAATAAATGGAGGCTTATATAAAGCCTTTTAATGTCTTCATCAATGAGAGCTCTATATGATTTACTATGAAGTGCTTTTAGATGCATCTTATTGACAGTGGAGTATATATACGTTCAGTGCAACAGTAATCACAGAATCAGAGGGGCTAGGCACAAGCAGTCACCTAATCTCTGTCCCAAGGGATGTTAAACTATAGCGTTATCATTTCTGACAAATGCATCTTCTTAAAGACATCTAGCAATTGTAACTATTCCCCTCCTCCCCATACACACCAGTAGTCTACCCCAGGACTTTGCTACTCTCATTCTCCTCTTTGCTACAATTCAAGCTTTTTACTTCTTTTCCTAAACATCATGGAGATCGATAACAGACTCTTCTCTTCCTCACTGAAGTCTCTTATAAGCTCCCCTGAAAGTCTCTTCTTCACATGAAACACAAACAGTTATTTCAATCTGTACTCCACGGCAGGTTTTCTGAGCCTCTAATCATTGTCACTGCCTTCCTCTGGATTCTCTCCAGTTGACCCAAATCTTTCATAAAAAATTTAGTATAGCGGTCCACCTACAGCCACTTCAAGTCCAAACCAGGCATAAGGATGACTTCTAATGTCCTGTAGGACAACAATGCTACATAGTCTGACACTGGGTTATGTTTGGGCAAATGTTATGAACTCATTAAGATCTTTTATTCCAATAAAACTGGAACAGTTGTTCTACGAAAACAGGAGTAATATGTATATACATTATCAAAGGCAATGTTCTCACATAAGCAAACTATTCAATTCAAATTATTCTTGAAAAGAACACAATCTGTCCAGGAATCACCAGTACCAAGTCATTATCTCTCAGTCAGGAGATATACAACCATGTACAAGAATCACAGTAGCTAACTCTGTCATCCTGAAACCCTCCTGCAACACCTTTCACAAAAAGCTTTCACCAGGCCATTCTGCTTGTTTGATGGGCTAGATGCTTGGTCTAGTTTTCCCTGACARAAGGCTTCCAGACTGTGGTCAAGTAGCAGCTATGAATCACTTAATTATATAGAGACCCAAACCAGCACAGATTAGTTACATTAGAAAAGGTCGCTTCCATCCTGTAACAATGTTTTTAAAAAGAGTGGCTGCACTTCTCCAGCTCAAGGTTTTCTTTTTTTATGGGTCATGAAATTCCTATAACCTAAAACTGTAAAACAAAATTCTGTCCTTTGTACTTACCCTTCTCTTTGGTACTCCTCATCCAAATTTGACAAAAGCTGGGATCCAGCCACAGACAGATCAAGTGCAGCTAAAGGTAGATCTCGATAAGCAAAATTAACAAGCTGTACAGGAGCAATGCTTTTGGTCTCTTCTTCCACTTGTTGTGAAATTATCTCAACTTCTGAAACACCACCTTCTATTGTAGGCCTGAAAATGTAGTAAGCAAAATAAAAAACCCTCTCTCTCCACACACACATATACATATAAACAAATAAAAATAAATAAATAAGCAAGCAAGTAAAAATAAGTTAGAGTCAAGAACTTCACAGAATCCTGAAACGCCAGCAACTTAAAAGGCCTTTGCAAGGTCATTGAGGGAGGTGTCCTCATTGAGGGGACAGATCAAATCTCTCCAAACTTGTGTTTCATAGATCCCACTGCAATCAACAGAAACCTCGCAGACAAAGGAGAATAGCATTTCACTCTGCTGAATCTGCTTCAAAAGCACTAAATATAAATGGACATGTTATAGACAAACAAAAAAATATGGAAACAATGCATGAACCCAAAAGCAAAATATTTGTGCAAAGCAGAAAGAAGGCATGTAACTAGGCCAACTAAAAACTCACTGCTTTAAGTTAGATCAGTGAGCAATGAATAGCTAAGCTTATTAATCATTATATACAAATCAACTGTTAAATAATGGATGCAGTTCAACCCCTCTCACACTGTGGGTCAATATTGAAATAGTTTTGACGGATGGCGACTTTGTTTCATTCAACTAGAAAGGATCATTCTGTTACAAGTTATTTCAAAATAATTCTGAAAGGAGAACAATGATTCCGAAGAATTATGGACTCCTCTATAAAGATTATCTTAACTATCCCTATGTACAGCTTCTAAATCTGAAGATGTATTCTTCTACCACCCCACTAACATTAATGGGAACACCATGCAGGTAAAACCAGAGTCTGACTACGTATACATCTTCCACATTTATAACAAGATACTACTTATCTAGAAACTCAAACTTTGTCAGCATATTATCTAGTGCATGCGAAGGATGACTTCATTGTAGGAGAGCTTGCGTGTCAAGCCCCAGCAGGGATTGATCCTTTGCAGTACCCAGTGAAAGCTGCTTGCTCCATTTGATTCAGAGTAGGTGCAAGCATAAACTTCTCTAGCTTTCATCCAGGGGAGCTTGTTAACTTCTGAAGAAATCTCAGGCTACTTGTCAGAGGTTTTCAAAAACAGGTGTGAAGATATTCTTTTTCCTTAGGGATATAGTTAAAAAGTGCTTAGCACCCAACTTCCCTCTGTTATTTGACTGCAAAAGTTACATTGGTGATTTTGTTTTAAAGCAGCTTATTAAAATCTTCCAGCTATTCAAGCAACCTGAATAACAGTTAATTTTTTTTCCAGAAAAAAATGAATAATTTAGAAGAGTTCTTAACTCCTATCTTGTAAGTCTAAGGATGTGGGTGAAGGAACTAAAATTCTATGTGAAAGAGAAAGATTCTACTGGTCAGACCTCACCATTAGACTAACCCTTTGAGACATAAAACATTATTCCTAAATTAAAAGCAGCTAACTGCTGCCAGCATTACACAAGAAAGTAATTTCAAAAATCGGAAAATGTTGTTATATCTCAAGTATTTGGCAGGGAAAGGCTACAACTGTGTCATATTATGGCAGAAAGTAGAGGCAAAAGGAAGTACTATTTGAACAACCTAAAGGCTTATTTTATTTTATTCTTTGTCTAACTAATAATGGAAAGTAATGAGATTCTTTCATTTCCAACAGAACTGTACTACTCCGTAAACATTCTGAAATCAGAAGCCCAGAGGAGGAGCTAATTTTAGCAAGAATTTTCTTTCTTTGATTTTCACCTTTAGTGCCACCCTGTGGACATTTACCTTTACAAATCCAAGCTGGTTCAGTTTTGCACAAAAGAGCACATAATGATCCAATTTCCAGCATTATAAAGGAAAAAGGAAATGGGTTGGTGCAGCCTTGCCTCTCCCAACAGTATTTATCATCTGTATTCTTAGACAGACTAAATGAGAGACACGGTCTGATTTGACTGAAAAGAAAAACAAACAAACCAACAGACTAGTGTTGGCAAACAGCTTTGGGACAGGTTTGGTGGCAGAAAAGAAAAAAGGCAAACGAATCTGAAAATAATATGACATACTAGTTTTCAGCCACTGGCTGTTAGTAACACATCAGGCATGCTTACAGCATTCATGTTTTTTCTGCTAATTCACACTCTTTAGACAACTGACCAAATCCTACTACTCCTTCTCAAAATATTAACTTTTCCTCCCAGTAATACTGATAGAACCTTCTTAGAATCATAGAATAGTTTGGGTTGGAAGGGACCTTTAAAGGTCATCTAGTCCAACCCCCCCTGCAATGAACAGGGACATCTTCAACTAGATCAGGTTGCTCAGAGCCCCGTCCACCCTGGCCTTGAATGCTTCCAGGGATGGGGCATCTACCACCTCCCTGGGCAACCTGTGCCAGTGTTTCACCACCCTCAGCGTAAAAAATTTCTTCCTTATATCTAGTCTAAATCTACCCTCTTCTAGTTTAAAACCATTCCCCCTTGTCCCGTCGCAACAGGCCCTGCTAAAAAGTTTGTCCCCATCTTTCTTATAAGCCCCCTTTAAGTACTGAAAGGCTGCAATAAGGTCTCCCCGAAGCCTTCCCTTCTCCAGGCTGAATAAGCCCAACTCTCTCAGCCTTTCTTCATAGGAGAGGCATTCCATCCCCCTGATCCCTTTCATGGCCCTCCTCTGGGCCCTCTCCAACAGGTCTATGTCTGTCTTGTGCYGAGGGCTCCAGAGCTGGATGCAGTACTCCAGGTGGGGTCTCACCAGAGCAGAGTAGAGGGGCAGAATCACCTCCCTCGACCTGCTGGCCACGCTTCTTTTAATACAGCCCAGGAGATGGTTGGCCTTCTGGGCTGCAAGCGCACATTGCCGGCTCATGTCCAGCTTTTCATCCACCAGTATCCCCAAGTCCTTCTCGGCAGGGCTGCTCTCAATCCCTTCATCGCCCAGCCTGTATTGATACTGGGGGTTGCCCCGACCCAGGTGCAGGACCTTGCACTTGGCCTTGTTGAACCTCATGAGGTTCACACAGGCCCACTTCTCAAGCTTGTCCAGGTCCCTCTGGATGACATGCCGTCCCTCAGGCGTGTTGACCGCACCACTCAGCTTGGTGTCATCTGCAAACTTGCTGAGGGTGCACTCAATCCCACTGTCCATGTCATTGATGAAGATATTAAACAGTACTGGTCCCAATACAGACCCCTGCGGGACACCACTTGTCACCAATCTCCATCTGGACATTGAGCCATTGACCACTACCCTCTGGATGTGACCATCCAACCAATTCCTCACCCACTGGACAGTCCACCCATCAAATCCATACCTCTCCAATTCTTGATGTCACAACATCATTCTCCTATAGGTAGCAACCTATTCCCTTCTATTTAAAATAAGTTACAACTATCCTCACATTGTACTTACTGAGGATTGGTCATGTTGGAGGATGCAACCGAATCAGTAGTGGTTCCAGTATTTAACTAATTCCAGCTGCTCTGCACAGAAKTTCTAGCCTTCCAAGATTAGGTCTCTGTGAGAAGCAAAACAAAGTTATCTAAATCACAGTTGAAAGAACTCCAAAGGGCTGCATTGACATTTGTTGTCATGTTGCAAGTTTGTCTAATAATTTTATTTCCCCCATGATTCCTTTTCAAAGTGGTTTTATTCCAGGTTAATTCCTCCATATTATGGAAGCTGTAAAGTTACAGTGCATTTATTTACACACATGGACACCTGCTCAAATATATACTTCCATAAGAACACAGGTCTTGCTTTAAACCATTAGATTGTTGAGAAAGATAACCAAGATCAGAGGGGGGAGCCAATTTTCAAAGAAAGCTCATGGCTTCAGGAGCACAAATTCTATTGGAAGCCAACAGATTTGTTTACTTTTTTTTGGGGGGAGGGGGGGTGTTACAATTTAATATACTTTATAAAGATGAGCACTAGCTTTGTCAACAAAGTTTGGCGTTTTGTTCTCTATCTTCCAATTTGAACTGTGTTCCTGACTCCCTTTGCTACTTTAGAAAGTGTCTTCCAAGAATTAATTCATGTTGTCAAACATTCTAGATGGGCTGTTATCAAGATGATATTTTGATCAACAAAACCCACTAACACATTTGGAAAAGGCGCCACAATTGCTTGCGGCAAAATCTCCATTTGTGTTGTACCTGGACCAATGCATGGCAACCAGAATGGAAGAGAACAAGCCTGTGAGAATGAAACCTACTGATACACAGGTTTTGGTAGCTGGAAAAATATAAACTGGAAAATACCATATAAGAAACAAAAAATTTTAGAAAAAGATATCATGAGAGACTTTGTAAAGTGACTGTCAAGATTTATGTTAAATAATTTTTAAAAGTAACATAAAAGCATACTCTTATTTTAAGTAAACAGAATAGTCATTGGCAAATTAGAATATTACTGACAATATCACCAAAAAAATTTCACAATAATGAAAAATGCTTCTTATACTAAACTTTACACTAGAGTCACTTACAGGCTGAATTGTTAGTATCAGTCAAGTATTTACAGTGGAGACATATAAACATAGCAACAGTATAACCCTTAACAATCACTTGATACCAAATAATAAAACTGAACTTACATCTTTTGTAGAGCCATTTCCAAGGCTTTATTTCATGTCTTGTAACCTTGTAATAACGTAAAACATAGTCAATGCATTCTCAGATTTTCCAGATAATGCACCTGGGTATGCAAAAAGAAAGGGTCTATACTGTGATCACCCTCCTCCGGTAGATAAGTCAGCCAAAAGCAAGTTAATTATTCATATGACGAAAAGAAACATGACTGACTTTAAAACAGAAAAATACACATATTTTAGAAAAAACACACACACTCCATTTATCTATAACCTTGTAATATTTCTAAAATCAGAGTAAGAAGCAAACTTTTTTCAGATAAACCCTCCCTGATACAGCAGAGATTTGATTCAACATCCATTTGATATCAATGGGAGTCTCTTCCCTGGCCTTCATAGTCCTTGAGTTACTTTATTTATTATATCCCTAAGGTAGCAAAATACTAAAACATTTGCCTAAAATTATGCATGTTTAAATCACACACTGAAGGGATTTGGTGAATCTGTACCTATGACAGCGTTATGATAGCAATTGTTACACCGACCAGCACAACAAAACTAAAGTATAAGTATCAGCCTTGTTTTGCGATGTTAGCTTCCTAACATCTCGTTTTGGGTTGACATTTTACAACACTTTTCAGCAAAACAATTTTTAACGAAAAATTTTACCCAATTGTTCTAAGCACTCAGCCTCAGAAAATGGTAAAGGGATGAGGTACTGTGCACCTGTCTTGTGAGACTAAGGAAATTGAGAATCCTGCTATAACTGCATTTGCAGGCCTGGAAAATAAGAAGTAATAAAGGGGATACAGCTGATTTAGGAAATGGGAATAAACTGATGGAAACGGGCCTCAGAGGACAGGCAGACAGATGTAGATATGGGAATTTCTTAACTTAGTAAAAGACTCACCATTTATTTGGGAGACAGCTCAGTGCTAACACAACTTCACTCCCAAAGGGGGTTTAGAAAACAAAATGACAAAAAATGTACAGCTAGATTTTAAAAAAATCATTATTTTTTAGATTAATCTCAAGATTGAGGGAACTTAAATCACAACAGTGGGGCCAGCAACACATAGGACATGAATATGAAATATTTACCTCTCCAGAATACAGACATCGTTTCTTTTTTTTTTTTTTCTTTTTAAAGCTGGAAATATGTTCATATTCATACAGAATTTTGTTTTAACAACTCACCCAGATCTGACCAGTGGCAACACCAGTAAGCCAGACCTGCTCCCTCTTACTGGAGTTGGCAGCTCTACAGATAAAGTTTGCTCACCACCAGGACTGAAGGAACAACTCGCAGCTGGGCAGCAGGCTCTTCTGATAGCTCCACAGGGAGCAGAGTCCAACTCGCCTTAGCTGAAGGAATCGTTACCATGACATAAGGCGCTCACAAAGGTGAGACGAGTAATGTGGAAAGAGACCTGAATAGAGGGAGTCAAGTCTCCAAAGGACTCAGTGGAGCCTTCCTGAGAGAAAAAGTGGCAAAAAGTGAGTAATTTCTGGTGCAGATGACTAATTTATTAGCTGATTTAATGAATTAAAAAGACAAGTAGTTAATATGTACAATAAGAGGGCAGCACAACTGAAAACCTTCAAAATGGACGTAATAGGTTGTATATATCTATATCCTAAAGGGATTACTACGATTCATGCTTCTTTCTAGCCTTTATGCAAGCAACAGAAATGTCTTAACGTATACTGATATTTTGCAGAAACTTATTCTTTCCATCCACTCCACCTCATCTATCTGTTATGTTCAAAACTTCCTTAAAAAAAAAAAAACTTTTATAGCAGCATAAAACACTTCCAACTTTCACAGGAAATTTCTGTGCAACTGAGTGGTGTTTAAAGGCAAAAAGGAACAGCAGGGAGATTTCATTCTTCTGCACTTACCTCTTGCTTGCATTCCTATAGGATATAGTGTAGGCAAAGAGCAATGATGTGGCTCTTCTCCCTACCAACAGAGACAGGCAGGGGACAGACGGCAACCTTTGGGTATTCCATCCACCCGAGAGTGGAAATTCTTCCATACAGCCCTTTCCACACCTATCCCACTCAGTGCTCAGTAGACAAAAAAGCCTCATCTCTCATGGTCTCATCCAAGGGAATTAGTTAACAGTTCCAGGGTTGGGTTTTTTTCACTTCTCGGAACTGAGACCAGACAGCACACAGTGCATGCTGAGTTGCCATGTGAGTATGAGCAATGCCCATTTTGTGAGAGTTCAGCAATTCTATTTGTTCTGTGGTGTGTTTTCAAGGTGAGATAGCTGTAGAAGGAGCACAGTTTCCCAAGTTAAACAGAATTAGTTTAAAAAGGAGATATGACAGAAAGGAAAGAATTGTCCCAAAAAGCTTCTAGTGCAAGCTTTCAAGTGGTATAAAAAATAGAAACATTCACTGGACTAAGTGACTGACATACTGTCTTGTATGTACCAAGAGGACAGCGCAATCTGATGGGAAGCACATTTCTGCATCTGGTTTTCTGTATAGAGACAAGTTTGTAGACAAGTAGCCCAGCTTAAAATGTGTGGGATCATAGTTCAAATCTCAGCAAAGCTGACTCAGCTCTTCACCCCTCTGCAGTAGATGAAGGAAGTTGCACCCAGTTCACTGAGCTCTTTCTGAGGCAAGACCTTCAAAGTGCTTAAGAAGTGCTGTACTTGCCTTCCAAGCCCTTCAGCTTTCCTCTGTTCTTTGCACAGGTATTACACATGCCAGTGTTCCTCAAAGCTTTTGCAAGGTACTCTTTGCTTGATTAGGGTTTCTTTCACCCCCTCCTCTGTGCCAGTGGAGGCACTAGCAAGCAACTGCTTCACAGTTCATGGGCTATGCTCAGAATCATGCAGGTTGAGAAGTGGGGTCATGCGCTATAGTTGAGCAAAGGTTCATGCTGCTGCCCTTGCCCAGCACACATCCTGCCCGAGTTAATTTGTTAATGTTTAGATCAACCATCTATTGTCAGTCAGCACACCTTGGCTGTAGCTTGCTAATAAGGAGATAAAGTCCAGCTTAAACAACACAAAACATAGAACAGTTTGGAAAGCATATGTTAAAGTGTAGCACATGTGAGATAGTGTTTGTTGTTTGTACGTACACTCTAAGCTAAACGAAAAAAAAAACCCAAACCCCAAGAGCAACCTTAAAAAAAAAAATCTGTACTCCACTTGTGCATGACGACCATGACTTTTAGCATTGGCTTAAGCACAGTCTTAAAAAATACACGTCACAATGTAGTAGGCCCAACTGGGGGTAGGGAGTAGGAAGATGGTTTAATTTAAGCCTTTTGCACCAAAGTCTCTACTAACTTGCACCCTGTTTAGCTGAGCTGAAGTCAAGACCACATGGTTCAGAGCCATTTGTTCTATTTGCTCATGTTCTGAGGAGTATTATCATGAAGCTGTAAGCTCCTGTACAAAATACAGACACTAACCGAAACATCTGAGTTTGTGTACTTACAAGTAGCTACAAAATCAAATTCTGACACGTTCTTCTAAATAAAGATTCTTCCACACAGGCCCCCAACAGCAGCTTAGACACACGGACAGGCTCAGAGTTTCCATTCAAAGTAAATGCAACAGACCACACTTTGAGGAAAGTGTTAGCTGCAACGCAGGTTTTAGGTATTCTTGCCCAGCTTCTGCTCCTTCCTCTGCCCATGCCGTAGTCATCCACCTGCACACAGGCCATTACTGTGAGCTGGACCAGGAAACTGATTTGGCATTTCAATCAACAACAACAAAATTATTTTTCTTTTCCTGCACTTTTTTTTTTTTAAAAAGGAGGATGGCTTCCCTGATACAGGTCACAGTACAGCTCCAAAAATAGTTATGTCAGCAAAACTGAGAGGGTAGGGCAGTGCACTGTGGGCACAGCCATAGAAACAAACAGCACAGTGAAGAAATACTTAAGATCAGAAATACTCAAATCAAAGATGATGTGTTGAGCCTCACCATTGGCAATACTCAACTGGAGTAAGCACCCAACATGAAAACGCTTAACAGATTGGGGAAGGGGGGGAATTGCAAATGGCTTCTGTGTGGGTTTTTTCTCCTTTTGTGTCATGCTGGAGCTTTTTATTCTGAATCAAGTACACATCAGGAAATGGAATTTTGTTTCCTTTGTGCAAAAAAGTTATGTTCTTATTTCAGTCTATAAATTAAAATTCTTATACAGTCTAAAGCTCAAATGCAAATGATGGGTATTAAGGTTCCTACTGGGCAATCCTAAGGAGGTCATGGAGCTACCCAAAAAACAGAGATAAAGGGAAAGAGGGAATAATTTGAAACAGGAGTAGGGGAAACACCTAACCAGACATTACCCCAGAATCTTTCAAAGAGAAAGGGGAAGTGTGATTTAGGGGTAGCTACATTTAGCTCTTGTAAATTAGACTAGCCAAATTTCTTTTGTGATTAACACCATTGCTATCACCTTGAGGATCAGCATGAACAGGATGTGATCACTCATCTCTACTAGTGCAAGTCACATTTCTTCAAGAACTGAAACTAGGCTCCCTGGGATCACAACCTGACAATTCTGACAACTGTTTTTGTTTTAACCTCTCTGTGAGAATTTTAACCAGCTCCACACATCCGCATTTAGAAAGTTTTATTGGTCACATATGTCAAAACTGTTTCCTTCAGAAATCCAGCAACCTGCATTTCTGAAGGGGAAACCCTGAAAATCTCCTGCCAGAGAGGTCCCAGCACTTCCTTGCTTCACTTCAGGTTGAACAAAATTGTTTTTTCTTTCCCCCCCCCCTAATGGGTGAACAGGTTCATTGTGATAAAAAATTAAAATTTCTTTTGATTAAACTGACCCTCCCTAATCCCACTTTTATTTAAGCCAAGAGTTTGATAAAGTATTTGTTTATATGGCTCTGTATAGGTGGATAAGGAATACTTCCTTTATTTGTTTTAAAAAAAATAAAATAATTAGATTTGTCAAAAGATTATGAATGCAGAGATGCCACACAAAAAACAACCAGCAAGTTAACTTCTTTAACAAGTCAAGTACATTTGATACATATTATTTTAACACTGAAGATTCCCAATTCCATTCATAGCTTTAACATTCCCATGCAGCATCCAGAAAAGGAAAGAGGTACAAGAGATAGAGCTTTTTATTTCAAGGCAGAAGGAACATTGAATTTTGAGTCTTTTTTATGGAGGGATCTACAGTAAAGTTTTTAAATACATCACGTTAAAAAAAAAAAAAGGAAAAAACCCTCCATCACAGGAAAGGTATTTAGATTGGAAAAAATCAGGTATACAGAAATTAGGAAACAGCAGATTTGAACTTGTTCATGCAGCCATAATTCTATCCCCTTGTGGGATCATCCTGTATGCAGAAATTAAGCAGAATGCTGTTTGGGGGGGGAAAAAAGAACATGTAATCACATAACTAAAGACTGTCTCATTATTCGTAAGTATAGCTCATACTTTCTAGAGAGAAGTTTAGACAGGCCAAAAAAAGAGAAAAACGATCTTGTGCACAATCATAATAATCTCTCTGCAAATGCATCATAATCATTGGTTGAATCTTGAACTTTTCAGTACTGCAAATTTGGACTACAGAACAAATAACACTAGCTGAAAGAAAGCCTTTAGAGGAGGACTAGACCAATACAAACTCCCAGGAGAGCCTAGTCAAGCCCACCCTCTTCCAAGGAGCTTGCAGGTGTGCAGCACATGGTACTTCCAGACAGAAAGAAGTAGGAGGAACTGCTTTGTTTGGGACAGTTATGAAAAGACTCCACTCACACTCCTTCCCTCTGCTATCTCTTCACCTAGAAACTGGGGAGAGAGGGCAGGGGCTATGTAGCAGGTCTACAAACAGGGTTCTGTGACATACACTCCAGTATGTTCAACACATATCAGTGCTGACCTGACCGCTCCTTTGGGCTCTCCTTCCAGTTCATGCTACACAGTGCATACTGGCACTGTTGAAATTCTGGCATACTGGCACTGTTGAAATTCAGTTGTTCTGATACACTATCTGATACTGAACATGAGCCAGCAGTGTGCCCAGGTGGCCAAGAAGGCCAACAGCATACTGGCCTGTATCAGAAATAGCATGGCCAGCAGGAGTAGGGAGGTGATCGTGCCCCTGTACTTGGCACTGGTGAGGCCCCACCTTGAATACTGTGTTCAGTTTTGGGCCCCTCACTACAAGAAGGACATTGAGGTGCTGGAGAGTGTCCAGAGAAGGGCAACGAAGCTGGTGAAGGGTCTGGAGAACAAGTCTTACAAGGGAACTGAGGGAACTGGGACTGTTTAGCCTGGAGAAGAGGAGGCTCAGGGGAGACCTTATGGCACTCTACAGCTACCTGAAAGGAGGCTGCAGTGAGGTGGGGGTTGGTCTCTTCTCCCAAGTAACTGGCAATAGGACGAGAGGAAATGGCCTGAAGTTGCACCAGGGGAGGTTTAGATTGGACATTAGGAAAAATTTCTTTACTGAAAGAGTGGTTAAGCATTGGAACAGGCTGCCCAGGGAAGTGGTKGAGTCACCATCCCTGGAAGTATTTAAAAGACATGTAGATGAGGCGCTTAGGGACATTGTTTAGTGGGCATGGTGGTGTTGGGTTGACGGTTGGACTCGATGATCTTAGAGGTCTTTTCCAACCTTAATGATTCTATGATTCTATGACTACCAACAATTTCCAGAAAAGGCACACGTCCAGCAGGTACTGCAGCAATCCACAACATAGCTAATTCTGAATTTGTCATGGGGCAAAGAAAAGGTACTTCTCTGGACTGAGAGCCTTCTGCTTGCCAAATTTTAACACTCTATGGCAAATAATGGGAGCAATATGGCATCTCAAAAATCTGGAAGAACTGAGTAACTATCAAGGCTACCCAAATAGAAAGTTTGTTCTTAGCTCCTTAATAAAGAACATGCATTCATTTAGCAAGAAGATTACTCATTTGATCTCTTAATCGGGAGTAACTCTCCAAGCTTGCCATTTACCTTACTTTTGCAAACTGCCCCCATTTAGCTGTAATAAATTGGTGATCCCAACAGTTGTTCTCTATAGCTTCCCCATGTGGTTAAAGTGTAAAAAAAAAAACCCCACACTGGCTCTCGAGTCCAGAGAACAAATAGAAGAGAGCAATCACATATTTAAAAGGCCCCTTTACAGATTAGTCTAGTCTTCGAAGTTTGGGCCTGCTTAATAAGCAGGGAAACCACAAAAGCACGCTTGGTGTTTCACATGAGCATTAGGCACAAGGCTGCCAGCTTACACTATTCTACTGCACGTCTCAACATCTCCTGCTCTGCTTTATGGCTCCAACTGCTGGAGATGGTACTTTCATTTGAGAAAAAGTAAGGTCATATCTACACATACAAAGCAGCACCACTTAGACCAGATGTGGCTCCTAGTGAGATGATCTCTCTCTAGAGCCCAGCACAAGGATACTAACAGGGACCATGGGCTTGGATAAATAACTCCAGCAGGATGCTGTGTTGATAACTGCTTCTGGGCTCACAGTTGGAAAGCTCAGTATTAGTTAGCTTTTGCTATGTGCCACTGCACATGTTGATAGGAACAAGCCTGGCATCAACAGCTCCATCGGACTGAAAACATCTGTTTTTTTCTGGTCTGGGAAACTAAATGACTCTGGGCTCAGCCAGCACATGGTTAGAAGATCATTTGGACGCATTTCATAACACAGGCATTCCCCCCTCAACAGTGATTTTTTTGTGCCACAAATTCTAGTTCACAAAAGAAAAAAAACCTCCTATCTCCCTTGAATTAAATATTAAAATATTAAATTTGAAACCCAAAGTTGGGTTTATATTTGCTTGGCTAACACCAATTCCATTTCTGAATTTTAGATGTTTGGGGATGACACTAACCTACCTGAGTCATATTAAGCCAAATTACTACTACTGGAAGCAAATCAAGTACCAATTTAGTTTCAAAGAAGTTTGGTTTGCTTGTGTCTGTCAAGAGTCAACTCTTGGATTTTGCTTCTAGTTGTCTTTTTCTTACTCCCTGGAACTGCAGTGAAAAGCCACTAACCAGAGACCTGCAGCCATGTCTTTTGTTTTCAAGCCAAGCAAGATAGGTCCAGCCACTCTTTAGAATAGTAAAGAAAAATACATATACTTTTCAACATGCTAGGAATGAATGTTTTTAGTTCTATATAGATACCTGGCAGGTCTTCTCTGATTAGATTTGAGTTAATCACGTTTGCACTTAATTTTTGCAGTCTGCTAATGGTTTTTGAGGTAAAAATACAAGTCCATTTGAATCCAACAGCAAAATTTATTTGGAGAGAGCTGGAATTTCACTCAGGCTTTTAACACTAGTGACAGAGTAACACAATTACTTGAGTCAACCTGCTTTGAGATGTCCCTCAGTACGATGTATGTCTCAATTCAGGGGGGTGACACTGACAATCTGTCTTAGGGGACACTGTCTTAGTCATGTGAAAGTACTAGGGTCACCCCCCTGTCTGCCATGAAAATGGTTAGAACTCACTACATTTTCATCTCCATCCACAATATCTGCTGCTCATCTTACTTGGAGGTTAACCTTCTAATAAACACAAGCTTGAGTATCTGCCCATACCCTTAGATTAATGTAACTTGAAGGTTGCCTTTCAGCCATTAGACTTCAGCCTCAAGAGTCTTCCTCAAGCTATTAATTTTCATTTTCTTTAGAATCCTAGGCCTAATAGATTCTAGATTGAAACGCCTTTAGAAAATTTTAAAAGTATTCTCTAATTTTCTAGAGGAGCTAATGTCAACCAAAACACAAAAGATTCACAACACTACAATAAGAATGGGGGAAAGTATATAGAAAGCCTCATGAGAAATTCTTGGCATTTATTTATTCTCTTGGAGCTGAGGATTTCAATGCATCTTACCAATTATGGCTCTGTGAGGCCCATAAATATTATATTCCTATATAAGAAGGAGACTGAGAAGAAAGTTCTTTAGACCAATTCTGTGTCTCTCACATAATCAGCACTACAGAATCAAAACAAACCCAATAGACTGGTACTAAATCCAGTCAAGCTATTAAACAAGTCAAAACCAGCATCTGGAAGTAAAGATTTTATTGTAAGAACCAACTGTACTACAAATATATTTTTGAGAAATATCTATGTTCTGTCATTCCTGATAAGTTTTATGTGCAACATTCCAGACAAAATGCAATAAATTTATATGAATTTATGGCTTCACTGTGTATCTTAAAAGCAAGTATATAATAATTAGCCCATTGATGTGAAATACATTGCTCTTCTCCCAAGCAGTGCTATGCTTTGTAGTTTAGCTTTTGGAAACAAATAGCCCAGCTGTTTTGATTGCAAATTTACAGATAGCTGCAGTATTTCATCCTGGTGATGCATACAGGGTAAACCTCACTCTGCAAGATCACACAGCTAATAAAATTCTTAAATTCACATCCTGTCTGGTACTTTAGAGGAAAGTTATTTCACACGGTGCACGCGAACACAACAGTTGTACTGTTCATGGCTGGGAAAATCTTTCCTGACCACTGGGAGCCTAAAATGCAAGATTTAACTCCCTTATCATAGCATGCAGCATACTGATAGTCATTATTTTAATATACAGCTAGTGCATTTAACTGTATAACCCTGGYTCCCTCAGCAGGTAATGGAATGCACTTACTACATATTATAGGCCAGGTTTCTGCCACAAAATACTGATGGTGAGGGACTCAGTCCAAGCTGTGAATAAGCAGGCCCAGCCCTGACAGTCCTATGTACAATCTGGAGGAAGCAGCCTGCCCAATTCAGCCATGTCAACTGGCCAGTAATTTCCACATTTAGTAGCCAAGCCTGCACCTTCTCCCCTCACTTCTAATTGTAGTCTGGAAGACAACATCAGAGGAGACACACATGGCTAGTGTATGTTTGGAGTCTGCCTAGACTGCCCACTGCAAACTGCATAGGTAAGAGAACAATTCCTCCCACTAGACCTGGAAACAGGATGGGAACTGCTTGCTCTTTGTCCTGCAGCAAAAACTAACTACAGTGCAAAGGCTAGCATAATTTCCCTGATCCTACCAAGTATAAAGGGGAAAGAAAAACCAGAAACTTGAATGGTCTCTGCAGAAGTTCATCTAGTTGAAGATGTCCCTGCTCATTGCAGGAGGGTTGGACTAGATGACCTTTAAAGGTCTCTTCCAACACAAACCGTTCTATGATAAGCAGCACAGCAACAAAATGCGTGGAGAGAGAGAAGGGACAGGATCTGGTCTGATACCTGTTGTAGCCAAATCCCAGAAGATGGCCTGGTGAAGAATTCATACAGCAAAAAGCCAACACCCCCAAGGTCTGGCTCAATATACAACTACAAACAATATACCTCATGAACAATTACAATTTTATTTCTACCTTACATTGTGCATTTAAAGTAGATATTTTTTAGCTTAAAAATAGTATGTTCATTTTAAAATAATAATTTCAGGCACTATCTGTACCTAAATATATGCTTTGGAACTTTGAAGGTCTAGTTTTTCTACTTAGAAAAAAAACAACAAAAAATTCTATTGATTTTTTTTTTGGTAGAACTTCAATGTAAGCATTAGGTTTTCAGAACTTTTTTAGAGGTAATTGATTCATTAGTTATTTTGTATGGAATACAAGAAGGATCACTGAGGTATGCAAGAGGAGTAGTTTCTGAAAATGTTGTAAAGTATTTGCTCTGCACAGGCATGCAGAATTTCTCCTGCAGGATGAAGCTATTTGCTTATTCATATAAATACATATTAGAATGCATTCAGCTACTGGTCATATAATACACCACACATGGAAAGTAAAAATGCTAAACTGATCTTTTGCCCTGCTTGAAGAATACATAACTAACATCACCATCCCTGCCCAGGCCTCATCTCTTTTAAACCCTGCAAGAACACAGAAGACTGATACTCTTGTCACGTGAGTAAATGGAGGGCACCACAAGCTACTGAATAAATTCCAAAGAAGAGTGCAGGAACACCCTCCCATGAACTCCCTTTGTTTTAAAGTGGAGAACTGTCAGCTTGTGCTTTTCCACTGATAGCGTTGGTATCACAGAGAAACTTGAGATTAAATTCTCAATTGCTAAGGGCTCAAAGTTTACTCTTCACTAGGAAGTTAATCTTACTGTCATTTAACACTGAGCAGAGAACCAGTTTTCACTGTGGCACGCTAATTTGGGGCTACTGCTAACATATGAAGAAATCCATGTTGTAAAGCAATGAGAATGGTACTCTGGCATTCAGATTTAAAATTTACTTCTGTATTCCCTCACAGGCTTCTGTAACGTATTTTGAATCAGGGCCTTAAAGACACATGGTAAAACTGAGCACCACCACAGCTGACCAGCTAATCAACTAAGACCATAGCAGAACATTAGTGAGAGGCACTGAGCAATAAGAACAATACTTTGATATGTTAGAGGCAGATAAAATTCATGCCATGGTTCAAACAGAAGTGTTAATGCTGTGATGCTGCTTCAGCTTTGGACTTCGTGCCTGCATGCCACTTCAGGTGCCCAAGCACTTTCACAGGAATAGACCATGACTTCCTGGACCACAGTTCTCCCTTCAAGGAGAGGGCGGGGCGGGGGGGAAAGTACTTCCCTGCCTTAGAGAAGTTTTCATCATAAACTTAAAGATAGCATAGTGATAAGATACAATAAGGGAAAGCAACCGATTAATCTAACAAAAATGCAGAGGACCGTCACCTCAGAGCTGGCCTTCCTGAATTGGCACCAAGAACCCCAGAGGTGCTGCAGAGCCCAATGAGGCTTCTGTTGTCACTGACAACGCCGCAAGAAAGCACAGCAAACATTACACAGACAGGGACCTGGCTTCAGCTTTTCTGGCAATTCCAGAAGTAAACTCTTCAGTAATTGTTCTACCCAATACTTACCAAATCATAGCAAAATGTGAAGAAACAAATAGCATATAAAATACTCACATGTATTTTCAACTAAAAGTCATGTATGTTAATTCCTAGGCTGCTCTTTAAATATAGAGCTGTAGGTGTTTATTCACAATGAAAAAAGTTGGGGAGATGAACTGATTGAGAAAAGTTATTCTCATTTAAAATGCCTGGCACTAACTCCGAATCAGACCACAGTTGCTTTTGCCTGTGTATTAAATAATTATAACAAACATTTATTAAAGGAGATACAATAATTTTCTGTGAACACTTATCTCACACATAACAGTGTCTGCTGGAGAAATGTAGTACAATGGACAAGTTTATGCAACAGATTCTGCCACCATGGAGTTCAGTCCAGGGAATATGTAAAGCAGATGTATTTGAAAAAAGCTTTGTTTGCTCACTATTTTCTTTAAAACAGAAGATCATAAAGAAAACAGGACAACCCAACCATACGGGCCCACAGAAAAATCTTTGTTATCCTTCAACATTCTGTGCTGTTGTTCCTGAGCATCCACCAGAGCAAGTTAGGGGCATTCTGCCTCTTTTGGCACCACACAGACAGGAAAGCTTTGGCAACTACTGTGTGACGCAACGTAGCAGTCATCCTGCCACCCTCCACAGCTCTAATTTAGCAGTATCTTATTCAGTACTTCAAGTCCCATGACCCATATCCAATAAGGAGGTTCTGTCTAATACATTGATCAGATAAAAGGATGCTTTTCAAGCAATGGTTATGCAAGGGATCCATACTGCAACACAAGCCCCGAAACACTAAACAAATGCTAAGTCATAAATAAAACACATTCTTGCTCTTAAACCCATAACACATACCAGCCACCTGCTTGAAACTGAACTGTGTCTGTTACAGCTGCAAACACAGACTTTTGTTAAGATTTATCAATTCACCTTTATTAAAATTAAAAAAACTTTACCAGGATAGAGTCATTAACATTTCTAGGAGGTAGGAAACTCAGAAAAAAGTATTAGGTAGATAGATAGATGAGACCAAGGAAACTACATCTGTACTAGCTTCTGGATTAAAAACATGAAGAGCTGGTCAAACTGTTGGAAGTTTTTCAGAATTATTTTTACATCAACATTGCACTAACCCCTCCAACCCAATCACTGTCTGCTAAAAAATTTATCAATCTCCAGCCAAAGACTGACTAGCACTTTGAATAAAATTTAAGTAAACTAAAGAGTACGTACTCCCTAACTAAACCCAAAGTCCAAGACCACATAGCAAATAGGTGCCAGGGTCCGGATTCAAACTCATGTTTCTGACTTTTGGTCTGGCACTCAGTCAGTGAAAAATGCCACTTCCCAATAGAAAGAAAAGCCTCCAGTATTATAAGTATAGGTTGTTGGGTTTTTTTAAATACATATATAAAATCTTCCAAAAATAAAATTAATTTGGTTTTGTCTTCTTTGAATCAGAAATATGAAAGACTGCAAAATCAATACAAATTCTCCAATAAAACAAGAATATCTGCAAGGAATTAAGATTATACTGGCCTCAGGTAAGAGATTTACTGCACTTGACACTAAAAACAAGCAGTAGAAATGAGACAAACTGCTTGCTACAAAGACCAATAAGAGGTTTAAAGAGGCAATACCTTGTAATCATTCATTTCTAATCTTCATAGCTCCAAAACAGTGGTCCTTAATAAAACTGTTATTCTCTCGTGTTATCCTTCTCACTCTCAATATACTGATTTCAAACATGATGTTGACAATTGACAGTTCATGACCTGTTCAGTTCACAGTTGAAAAATGCAGGATAGAAAGCTTTCAGATGGTATCAAGCATCTGTTCTCAGTGAGAGTTGTCAAAGGCATCCACTGCAAACTTCACTGCAAGATTGAGACAGGAATGATACCAAGATGACAATCAGAATTCTATGATTTTTAAGCTCCTAGAAATGAACAGTCTTTCAGGACAAGAAAGATTGGCCCATACTTTTCATTATTCACATGCTACATAGAGACACATTCGGTACTTTAGAAGGTGTTTTTTAAAGTGACATAAACCCTGCTCTAAAGTACTTAATCTAGTTTGAGACAATGTTTGCAGTAATAAGATCCCAGTTTTGAACAAGTATATACTAAATAGCTTATAAATATAGGTTGGTTTAACAGACCTATCATACTTATTGTGATACTGAAGATAGGATCTTTTAGGAAAAATTGAAGGATAGATAGCATGAGAAACAGGGAATGCTTCAGGACAGGAAAACTTCTGTCTTGAATCAAAGATGAACAAGTTTTTAAAAAAATATTCCATAAACAAGTCATTTTTTTTTTTAATGTATATTACCCTTCTTTAACAGCTGGTAATACAGAAACACTCTTCTACTAAGCACAAGACAGACAGGTGTCCAAATCAAGCATAATGAACTTCAGAGAATACTCAGAGAGAAGGGTTAGGCAGCATCCAAAGGCTAGAAAAATAATCTACCAAGTACAGGCAGGGCAAAACACAATGCACCCTCATCCAAGAGCAGAACACTTCTGACTCCTATGGGACTAAGACAATCAATAAGTTTAGGTCAGTTCAGGCAGCTGTACACTTTTAAAGCATCTTACCACTAAATTGTGTACTGCTGCAGATGGCTGACAGACCACACAGAGGGCAGAACTAATTTCTCCTACTTTCAACAAGAGCATGCCCCATTTCAAAAATCCCAAGGAATACCTGTGCTATAGTGTGATACGTAATTGTAGCATGCATCAAACTTTCACCCATATAAGGGGTCAACCCATTCATTTTCCATTAAATTACTATGCCTCCCTTTGTTCTTCTAAAAAAAAATTAGGGTAAAACATGAGCCATAAAAATTAAACACACACACACATTTTTCCCCTCTCTGCTTTTAGAGGAAATGGCTTACTGAAAGAAAAGATTGCTTTACTGTGTCCAGGCCAATAGTTTTCCTCTTTGGATTAGAGAGAAGGATTATAGCAGCTCATGCTGAGCTAGCACTGCTGCAGCTGGACTTTGATACTAGTTGCCAGGCTGCCTAGTTTAAAGCTAACTCAGTTATAGCTGTACAAACTGCAGTCTGCAATGCAGCAGCAAATTAACTATTTAACTCAAACCAAAATCCTTTTTCCCTACTTACTGAAAAACGGCAGCTGACAAACTATGGATTTGGCATTCTTTCACATGCAATAATATTTGCTGCAAAAAATCTAAATGTACTAAATATCTAAAAGTATACTTGATGGCTGACAGCCCAAAGAACCAAATCAATGAAAGCTCAAGAGGTGCATTTTACAGTCCAGATGTTCTCAAACTATGCTCCATCGACAACTTAGAGATGACTGGTCACATTATGCTGACTTTTCTCCCCTTTGCTGTACCAGTTTGTGTCCAAAAGACGAAAAGTACATCTACAATTCTTAAAATATTTCTCATTAAACATTTTCTCCTTTTGTTACAGTTAGCATAAAAATATCACAGCAAATCAATGCTATGAGAGGTTGCACCAGAGACAACTTGGTATAAAGTATGAATCAAACTTTAACTTCTGCAGCAGGATGACCTTAATGAGAACTCTGAAGGCACGAAAATTACAGGATCCACATGTACATACATACACTCTAGATAATGACAAAAATTCCACAAGGCAAACATGCTTCTCCTAACCTGACCTACACAATTTTTCAGTGGATATGGTGTCAAAACTTGTGCAAAACCAGGGAAGAACAAGAGATCTTACTTGCTTATTTAAGKAAAAACCTGGTAGGATTTTCTAGGCAAATGGATTGCAACAGTGAACAGTGTTACTAGATCTTAATTTATTAAATACTCATGCCTGAAAGCTTTCCTCCAACACTTCATTTATAAATGATTATAAAAATGCAAAAGTATACCTTGAGGAAAAGATGACAACTGGTTTAAACATGCATTTATCCACGCACTAAAACAAACACAAATCTCAAAACTGACAAAAATCTAAGCTTGAATACAACACTGTCATACCCCTGGTATAGGGGATACACATACTCTAGCTATGGTCATACCCATATCTTCATCCATCTTTTCATCTGTATTTTAAATTAACAATTAGCAACTTGAATGCCACTGACACCAAATGCCATGATAGGCAAGAAGGGGAGCAGCTAGGTCCAGCACGTAGATTCAGTAGCTGTTGCTACATGTATCTCTCCTCACTCAAATCACAAGAATCCTTATAGTTCAGTCCTTTAGGGCTGAAAAGAAGAGAATGCTTAGCGTGATATGAGGAAAGTCATTAGAAATTAAGTACCATGTAGCTTCATCGYCCATAGCAGAAAAGTGAAAATCAGGTCAAGTACAGCACACCTTGATATATCATTTTTTATTTTGATCTTGGCTTGCAAGTCCTTTCTTTCTCCTTCCCTTGCAAAGGCACATACTTCTCATAGGAGCACAAATCTGTAAGCATCCCCAGAGCAGCCTCTGAGGCTGTTTTGCTGCATTTCCCAGAAAGCAGCCTTAACTTTGCCAAGTCAGAAGACTCACTGATCCATCATCTTTGCTACATGTTATAAAGCACAGAGGACTAAAGCAAAGTTCAAAAGTTCAGTGTTTTTCCTTGGAAAAGTGCTCTGCCACTTCAGTCTGCTCCATCTTTGCTTCCTTAAGTAGGAGAACTTTTGCCTTTGGTTTCATGTATCGCTCCAGTCACAGGGTTGCTTGATGGTAGCAGAACATGCATTACATTCTGGGTTTTTTTCAATCCTAAATAATCCAGACAAACTCCCTGCTCTTCTTAAAACACTGGTATGCATTTGGATTTTTCCTTGGACACCAAAAATTCAAACTCTTGCCCATTATTTCACTTCATTTTCAAGTAACCATTTTTAATGTAAGCTACAGCATTCTATTTGTGTACTCAATTCTGGAGTGAACAAGAATTTGTTTTCACCTAGAGGTTCATGTCTTTGCAGCACAAGTCAACAGCTTCATGCACAGACCACTACACCAGCATTTCAGACAATATTCTGCTAGCAGATTCCTTTACAGACGTGCTACCAAGTCAGCCCAACTTGTAACTATTGCTGTAGCTAAATATGCGGTTTGGCTGAGAAGTGGGGAAGCGATTTCCTTAGATCACCATCAGTTTTGTCGTCTGAAGGGTTACTGAGATTGTGGACACTGCCTTCTTTGTCCCTATTTTTCACGTGTCTTTTGGCAGCTACATACAGCAAGACAGATTCCTTTATGTATGATAAATGCTATAATCACTGCCATCTCCTTAGGGAAGGCAGAGAGTGCTGACCACAGCTCAAATGGGTATATAGCTCATACTGAAAATACAACTTCTCTACTGCAAGGCAGACTGATCTTCTGCAGGCTAAACAGTCACAGATATAGAACACACGTTTTGATAAACTGAGTATGCTGCACTTGATACAATAAAACTATTATTTTGAGTGGGCTTGATCACTGTTGTCCTTTAAGGCAGTAATTTTATTACCTTATTGCTTTTCTTTTAAACTCCAGCTTGGGAAAAGAAAATAAGATGCTTTTCTTAAGCAGGATGAAATCTAGAGGAAAAAGGTCTGTTCATCATCACCTGCTCCCCAGCCTTTCTAAAAGAGTACTGAAGCATTTGGGGATTTTACCAAGCTGATAGTTACCTCCAAGCATGAGCTTACATACGTGAGTGCCCAGAGGAACCTGCAAACTTACCTTAGATCATACTCTGACATACTTGCAAAAATTATCAGCTATTGACACTGCAGTCAATTTCCTACTCCACCTTGGGATCTTATAAGCATTAAAAAGCCTAGGTAATTATTCATAAGGTAGAAATACTTTCTCTTCTATAGATAAGTAAAATAAGGTACAGCGTGTGACAGAGAAAGATATGCCATTTCTCTTGTAACTCCTACTTGCATGTCTTAATCATATACTTGTTCTCCTTCACTATTTATTTTCCTCCCTTTCTGCCCTCAAGCAGTTGGGAAGCTTCTAAACTGTTTTATTCTCCAGGACATTTTTTGTTTTGTTTTTTAATACAGTCTGCATGGTCCTAAGCATTGCTGCAGACAAACACCCATACAAAGTTAAATTCAATAAACCAAAAAATCTTGTAGACACTTGCAGAACTGCTGGTGGCATACAGTAAGTAGAAGTGTGACATGCACGGTAGAATAGGCAGTCTTTGCTGTTGTAAAAGCTTTTACTGAACTCTGTTCCGTTTAGTTCTTACATCAGCTGGATATAAAATACAAATATTCTATATCATATACTTCAAACCTAGGCTCTGAATGCAAACAGTACCATTATCTGCTTAACAAAGACCAATTATTCAATGAATAATCAAGCTACTGTGCAAGTTCTGAATGCCTATAATACGTTATTTGATAATATGGTGTCTTCTGACCCTGACAGAGCTGCCTACAGCATATAATTAAAGGTTTCAGATACATTATGTTCTTCTCCTGCCAAATGCTGTTCATGCAGTATGCTTTATATACCCAGTGAAACTAACAGAAAAACAGTCTATTTCAGACTGAAGTGCTCTGTTAAACCATTTAAACAAAACCAGTGTACAGCCTCAAGATCAGATGTCCTTCTAGGGAAGGAAAGTACCACTACCACCTGTTTTTTCTCCGATACCAAATTCTCCATTTTGTAATTTAATATTTTGGACACTGGCCTTCCCTTTTTCTATCTTCATTCTATGATAAAACACTCTGCATTGCTTTATGATAGCATCATAATCAAGGTAAGTATTTCATTACATTAGACATTACCTGGAGAGAAAGCTCCTGTCCCACACAGCCAACAACAAAAAGTGACTATGTTTTAAAGTGATTTTTAAAGCCTGTGAAATACACAGGCACTAAGACATGAAGTCCTCCCTCACTTGACAAAATGAGCTGTGCAAGCCTGTATTTCCCAGTCAGTTTGTCCCATGTACCTTAATCCTTATTTGAAGGTGTGAAGCAGAAGAAAGCTCACTTCACATGTTCACTCAGTCTATGAAATCTCTCCACCAAGGCAGTCTGTGAAAGCGCTAGTTAACAGTGTTTTTAGATGAGGATGTGGATCATTTCTCACTAGATTCTATACTTACTTCATTTAACCCAGCAGATATCAATCAGATACTAGCTGATGCCAGTCACCTAGTCACTCTGAGAACTGGCCACATTTCCAAATGTGTCAAACAAATAACCAGTTAGCCTTTGTTTGCTAGTTCACTGTATCCGGTGCTTTCGTATTCAGGCCTTGGCAGGCTACCAGCTACTTTGACTGCAGTCCCTTCCATTCCCCCCAAAAAAGGGAAATCATCTTAGACTGAAAGTTCTTCAAAAGCAACAAGCCTATCTAATCTTCAGACTGAAACAGTGCATTCAGATTGGGTGTAACATCCAGCCACTAAAGGAAAAAGGACCAAGTTTCTTTCCATAGCTCCCAAATTTCAGAATAGTAAAAGGGAGTTGCTGACAAGCATTTTTAATCAAAAGAGAATGTAATTAAAAAAACAAAACACACCCTTACAACAGTATGTAGCTCAATATTCAAAGGGTTGTAAGAGTCCCTGAGCTCCTATTCCTCCAGCTGTTGAGGGAATCCTTTGCCTGGCACTCCAGGCCTTCCCAGCATTTTAAATAATACCTTCATTTACACATCAAAACTCCTCTACTTTCTGGCAGGATATGAAGCCTGGGTACCAGCCTAAAAGCAGCACTTCAGGATAACTGTTATAGTCTCTTGCTTAGCTAGAACCATATTATTTTACCTGCACAACAATTACTTTTTCTACAGCAGAATAATAGATGCAAGAAAATGATCAGTATCTTTAAACTAAGGATCTTTAGAATCTTTAACTAAATCTAAACTTTTTCTAATGTTAGTCTTCAGAGTCACTATGGTGACCTGATCCTGACTTCTAAGACCATAGAGAAACTGCCTTATCAGTTATTTCCGTCTCACAAGAAGCAGACTATTGAGAAATTTGTCCTCATTTTCACATTAGAAAACAATAGTGGGGAGCCAAGTTTGGCAAAGATATCCATGAATCTGAGCATGCCACAGTTACATCCATCACAGATTTATCCTTCAACAAACTCCTGAATATTTAAATAATATATTTCGAAATACTTCAATACAAGTCATAAAACACTGTGCATTTAAAAAAACTCAACCACTACACACTAACTAGTCTCTGAAGTTCTCTGATTTGGGGGCTAAAGGTAAACCTTTGGGTTTTTCTGTGCCTTTTTTTTTTTTTTCTCCTTTTGAATTGGAAAAAAATTCCACAGAGCACAAGTCTTTCAACATTTCACATAAGAATTAGCTCCATCCAAAGTACTGCAAGATGCAGCTCAGCAGTGATCTAACAGACCCTACCATTCAGTTTCAGACAGCAGAGCTGGCTGTCCTCAGTGATACTACTCCTACAGATATTCAGCTATAGATCACCAATAGATAGGCCACAGCTGTCATGAGACTGTAATAGAAGCCATTAAGTATTTCCTTCTCCCAAAAACTACTCAGTATTCCCACTGTCAGCCTGGTTTCACAGCTGTGTACTGAGGGTTGGATTTCCATTTTAAAATACTTAGAAGATATACTAATGCCCAGAATATCTGTTCAAAACCAGTTCATTCAGAGTAAGACTCAAACTCAGGTTTTCTTGGAACACTTACAATGAACTTTTCTCATTGCCTGTTTCAGTACAGGACAAAAGCTTTTAGAAAGCCATCTACAGTCTTTTAAATTGACTCTTGCAGGAAAAAAGGCAAAAAATCCTAATGCTGTGTTAAAAACTTGACTGCACTTCTGTTCAAAACAAAATAAAAACTTTGAAGAATGCAGTGAACAAAGTCTAGCCACTCTCCTCCCCAAAGCCAAAACTATTCTTACCAGTCCACAAGCACTTTCATATCACAGTGGGGTCACTGCAGCACTGTCCTACATAATAAATATGCATGTAACAATCAGAAGTGAGCATCCCTGATCTAAACAGCAAGAAGGACTTTCAGATAAATTACTTGCTTCTTATTCTCCCACTTACTTTCTGGTTTTATAACCACCTCTTCCAGTTTAAAAAAAAATACAGGATTTTCCATGTGGCTACATGAAAAACAAACTATTGACTGACAAAGCAGACAATGTATGAAAGTTAGCCACCACATGTATAAAATAAATTGAATTTTAAAATTACTTTTGGAGTTACTCTTATCGTCAAGTAATATCTCAGAATGTTATAGTATAAATATGGCCTAATTGTTTTTTTCAGTGGTACTCCTTTAGATAACTAGAAGAAAGTTAGGTTATTACAATTTCAATGTTAGTAATGTGAAATCTGATGACAACAAAAATGTACACACACTCATGCTGCCAAAAGCAATAAGACTTCTTTTTGCCAGTGTTGATCCTTGATTCRTAGATAAACAGAAGTGTCTGGATATACCCTAAACACACAAGACCTAAATTAACAAAGATTCTTTAAAGTGTTGCACTTAATCACTTTAAAAAAGAAACTGCTACTGAACAATGAATTTAGTATCTGCTATGCATTTAAAGAGACTATGTTACAAGCTTGTGCCAGGATGCAAAAAAGTCAACAGAATTTTTAATGACATATATACAGTATTACCTATATAACTAAGGTTTTCCTAGGCATCTATCACCATTCACAATGTTCTCATTAAAATGTATTTAGACTGCAAATCCTCTGGGACAAGACTTTTCTTTTATCTGTACTTGAACAGTCTACAGCACAATGAGGGTCCCAGTCTTTTTTGCTTTAAATACTAGCATAGCACAAGTATTTTTTTAATGTAGGAGAAGATTGAAAATACTCAGAAAGCACCCTTTGTGTTCGCTCTCTGTGCTTAATTCCCATTTACAGTTCAGAATAAACACTTCAGCTGTCATTCTATTAACAGTTTTACCTACATAAGAAATTCAAGATGGGGCCAAATTTGCCTGCATAATGATTTCACAGTAAGTAGCAACCAGATGGACAGCACACTGCCATATGCTCCCCTTTGCAGAAAGGTGAAAAACTAAGCAAATATGAATCAGAAAAAAAAGAAAGGAGAGCGAGAAGACAAACATCTCTGCAGTATGCCCATTAATTCATGCACACACCCCTTCCTACCAGAAGCATACACAAACTTCTCTGTTCCTTGTACCTTAGTATCTGAATTGTGGGAAAGCAATGGCAACGATTAGGAGGCAGCTAGGGAACAGCTGTTGTCTCCAGCATAATCCTTGCCAGGCAGGTAGTATCTGTGCTACATTCAACAGTGTTGCATTCCTAAGAGCAGCCATCCTGCAAGCATTGGGAAAGGAACCAGCATCACCATGGCCCTAATAAAGTGAAGGGAAGGGAAGACAGACACCACTCCATAGGGTCAGCCACTCTGGAAGCTGACACTTTTTCCAATGTAGCACCAAGAGTCAAGAGGCTCAGAAGCTGTGCCCACTCTGCAGCCTCCTCTGAATTTCTTTTTGCCCAGAGATAACATGTCAAAAACTTTTAAGTAAACCTTGATGCTACCTAAGTCTTGCATTGCTTTCAGTTGGAGCAGACAATCTGGACATATTGTAATGTCTCCAAGGAGTACCTGCCCTTTTGAGCTAGTCCTAAAAATAACACCTTTCAAAGTTAAACATATCTAATTACACTACTGCTCCCTGCTCAGAAAGTCCTTCTTCTTAAGACCAAACAGGAAAAGAAAAAAAAAAAAAGAGAGCATTCAGATTTCTGGAGGTAGCAGCTGGTAACAGAAGAAAAACAGTAAATATGTGTAAGAAAAATCTTTAAGGTTGCTTCTTTTTTTTTTTTTTTAGACACTTGTGCAAGTTAACATGTGAATCTTGACCCATATCTCACTTTCCTGTTAAAAAGTTGTTTTCAAAGCTGTCTAATTTTATCATTCCAGATAAGAATGTAATTATTTACTAGATGTGGGTTGTAAAATCCAGGTAGCTATTATATACAGAGAAAAATTATGGACTGCTTGCTAGCTGAGACACACCACATGCCTCATGTTTACATCCTGGATGTTTGTTAGCTTCATTACAGACAGGATCTCTTTAGTTCACTTTAAGAAGAGCTTTCCTTAAATTTGTACCATCGGCTAAATCAACTGGTAGTCCAAATGGTGTAGTTATTTCTATAAGAAATTGACAGAATTGAACAAAAGTATTTAAAGGCAAAATACTAAAATAATTCAACCACAAAAGTCTCACCAACTTCAATAAAACTTGTATTCTGCTATTTTTATATCTAAATTTTCATTTTCTATTAGTGGAAAAAGCTGGTAGGCACACTTAAATGTCAGACACACAACACTTTCCACTACAAAGAGTTTTGCAACTTTTTTGAGAAGCTCTGACACTTGTCTCATTTGCAGGCAGCCTTTGAAGTTCCCTGGAATAGCAGAGATGCTCTTTGTCTCATGGCAATCCATTCACGTTAAACTGAACTGTTTTCCTATGCCTGCTTGCTTTTTTTTAATCAAGTATTTGGTAGCCTCAAAAAAAATATCAAACGGACATGAACTCCATGTACACAATGGCGGGGCAGCTTGCACCTCTGACAGAACAGTGGCAGACAGCGTGCTATGGAGCACTTACAGGTTGCTGAAGTGAAAAAGCAGAGTGGCACGACAGACAGCAGAAAGGAGGATGAAATAGGTCAGACTTTACACATTGTTTCCCTAGACAAAGCACAGACCCCGAAGGTTCTTCCTCATTCACAAAACAACAACTTTACCACCTAAGGCAATTACCTGAATTAGGAACGACTACTGAAGGCTCAAATCCCACTTAGGGATTTGTTAAGGTCAAAGGAAGTTTATACCTCGATATAATATTGTTTTGGTTTTTTTTTTTTAAAAAAAAGCAAGCTAAAAACCACAATACTAAGAGGTTCCATGTTAGAAACTAATTTGCAAGAAGGTTATTTGGGTTGAAAGTTAAGCTCTTGAAAACTAGGAAGCATCACATTTAAAACAGCATATGACTTAAGCTCCATTTGCATTAATCCTCTTTTTAACTGTTAAGATCACATACTATTTTTCCTGCAAATCATTGGCTCATTCAGTGAACAAGGTGGCTCACAATATAGAACTACATCTGCACAACCCTAAATCAGACATTTTCCAACTTACAGGTCTGACTTTGCAACCAAAATATTTGAACATATGTTTCTAAATGTAGTTTCATTTGTGTGTAATTCTATAGGTCCACATGGTGCTTTACATGATGCAAGGAAAGATATAGTAATTGCCACGAAAAATCTTACAGTTGAAACATATCAAAGCAACACTGAACCCTAGACAAGATAAAATGAAAGTGAGACATCAGAAAGCTGAAAATACTATGATTTTGAATAAAGCAAGAAATAAGCCAACGCTGCATTTTATAATGCTTAGTTAATGACAGTATCATTAGAAAAGTATCATTAAGTATCATTAGAAAACCTCCATTGCTACTTGAGTTTATAAGACGGTCTGTCTTTCATTATACTCATGCAAAACCAGCAATTTCAACAGGATTACATGCATGTAACAGAGCTCATTGTAACTTTATAACTAAATTAAGAATTAAACCCTAAATTAAGGGTTAAACTAAATTAAGAATTAAACATCACTCTTGTCAAGCCAAATCCTAAGCCCAGCAAATAGGTGGACTGAAATATGACAGAGAGACTGAAGTAAACCTTCTGCTGTCTTTCATCCAGCCTCTGCCCACACTGCACCATCTAAGAATTTGGTGGAAAAAAGTTTTCAATTCACCTTGGGCAGGAGCCTCTAGAGCCAAGAATGCACAACGGCCAAGTTCTACCCCACAGTGATAACAAACCAACATTTATGATTTTTCTCTTGAAAAAGGAATTTTACCAAGTATGCTTATGTCCGCCTACACTACAAAAATATTCCCCAAGTTCGGAATTTTTTTTTTTTTTTTTTTGAGTCAAAAAGCCACAAACTCCCCATTTTCCAACACCACAGATTCCAGACTTGCCCCTCTTATTATTATTTGCATGGCGAATGAGTTTCAACAGTACACAGTATCAGGCTAGAACCAGCAAGGAGAGGAAAAGGAGGAATCAAATCACAGTCTCCCTCTCACATACCAACTAGCAATGAAGAGTCTGCAAATAGCACTTGGCTGACACTTCTGATGATAACACATGAGGCAGAAAGGAGTCCAGCTCACTCTCCTATGTCAATATTCATAGTGTCTGCAGTGTTCGTAACGATAAAGTATTTTGCCTGTTACGTAATCCCATTGTCCAGGAAGCAGATGAGTTGAGCGCCACTATACCAACATAACACCGCATTTGTTGCTTTTATAGAGTATGCAGACAGCTTTACACTACATAACACAATTCAGTTAATTGTTGTTCTATTGCCAGGTGATGCAACTAATTTAAATGAATACTGATGATACATTATAGGTAAATTTTAGTCATAACAGGATCTCATAGGGTAATGCAGTTTCTCCTCCTAATTTGGATGTGATCACATGTAATAACACTGAAACCATGCTCTTGATCACACTTGAGGTTTTGCTAGTTCTGTCCCTCTGTGATAAAAGTAATCTGTGATGCAATATTACTGCAGAGTCAGAAACTGCAGTGTATAGACCACCAGAGACGAAACAGCAAGCTGCCAGGTAGCCAGGTTTCAGGGAGTCACCACTGAACCCAAGTTGGAGTAATAGCACAAAAGTACCTGGGGCCAGGAGAGGGGAAGTATAATTAGCTGTATGGGTCTTTTACAGGGCACCTTCAGAATTGTAGACACGCATACACCTAACTAATGTTTGGGAACAGACACAGTGATGGGGAAAACAGCTACACTGTGCATTATGTTCTGCATTTATGCTGTCAGTCACAAGCTGAAAATACTTCAGCTGAGTAGCAGGCTTGCACTAGTACTTGCACTGCAAGCATACCTAGCTCACATCTTAATTTTCTTACTGACCTTTTCATAAACTGGTTGGAGTTAAGATCTTCATCTCACCTACTACTCCATTTCTAAAGCTAGAATAGCTGATGCATACTCTTGCTACATGTTCTCTTTGCCCACTGTTGCCTTTAGCATAGTTACTACCTGCTAACCATATCTAACTTCTTGTACAACTTGCACCTCTTTTCACCCTTCAGGCAAAAACCCCACCTTGCACTCAACAGAGGAAAGTCAATTTTGCAATCCAGTCAGTAGCATCAGGACAGAGCTGCAAGAACTCCACTTTGTTCAGACACATACAGGAATGAGTATGTGTATGCATTGCTTCAGGAATGTGGGCTCTCTACTCATACAGTCATTTCACTGACTGTAAGCATACTCTTCAGTGTTTAGGAACCATGACACGTTTGAAGCAGTACATACTTGCTTCTTATTTCACATCCTCGTAAATGAGAAGTATTCCTTCCCTTCTCTGCACAGAATATACTGCCTCACAATATAGATCTTGCTCACAAGATCAAGTAACAGCTTCTCCCATACAAGGTAATTGCTGCATAATGTTAATCACAACACCTTGCTGCAAAGCACTTATGTACTACTATTGTACAGTCTACTTTATAATACTCCCGTAACATGACCATGCTATTAACAATGCTTTTACTAGTGTACTGCAGAAACTTGCAGCATCTTCACAGGAACTACCAGAAAACCATTAAGTATTAATATCGTCTCACTCAACCCATGTTCAGGTAATAATGTTTTACAGCACATTAAAAACATATACGTTGCTTACCCTTCTTTGTTTGTGCAAATTCCAGTAATAAGTCTTGCAAAAAACCTAGGAATCCTGACAGTCACATCACAAAACAGCAATTTCTGACTCTGTCTACCTATAACCTGACAGGTGCCCTGTGTTGAGACAAATGAGGCTTCTCTGCTGATTGCATTCACAGCTGTAAATATCCCTACATCATTACTCATTTTACTCCTTTTATATATACAACCTTTTGCAGCTGTTACAATGGTGTCAGGTACATGTTCTATTTAATATAGAGCTTATAGGTTGGTTTGCTCTCAAACCCACATGTAAGAACCAAGAAATTCTGCTGGAGACACATTTAGCAGATCCTTTTCCTCACTTCAGCATATTAACAAACTTAGAAACCACATGTGTTCACATACTATTTTCCTTAAGTAAAGTTACTATGACATGCTATCCTGTTACAGCACATCAATCCTCACAATTTACAGATTTCACCTCTATAGATGTAACAAAAAAGGCCTATTAAGTTTATTACATTTTTACAAAAGGCTAACTGAAAATTCCCTGGTTAAGAGCAGTCTAAATGGACTTCTACTTCAAAAAAGAAACTACTGTTCCTTTTCTCGTTGTGGCAAGCAATGATGCTAGTCTAGGACAGAAGGTTTCCAAAAAGAGCTGCAGCATCTTACAGATTTATAGCACTGTCAATGAAGAAATTGTTCAAGTGGCGGTATTGCAGAGATATTACATATTAGGTGGGTTTTCACACAAAGAGAGAATAAAAGCAACTTTTACGCTAAGGCATTATTGGGGTTATTTGTATTCGGGAACCGCACGCCAGAAGTTGGCAACCCGCGCCCGTCCTGAGGCGCAGGATGCGTAGGGGTCTGGCTGTGGGGGACGCCGCCGAGAAGCAGTGGCGGAGGGCTGCGGGGCGGGGGGCGCCCGCCGGCTCCCAAAGCCCCCCCCCGCCCAATGTAACCCCCCCAGCCCCCTCCCCTGAGGGAGTAACGCCGCACCGGCGCGCGCCAACGCGGCCACGGGCCCCGCACCACAGGCGGACATGGCCTGAAGACACCTCCCCCCCCCGGCGCGCCCCGCTCCGTCCGCAGCCTGGCTGACCCCGCAGGAGGGTGCTCCGGCCCCGCCGCAGGCCGGCCCTCGGCTGGGCGCTCTAAGACCTCCCCGGCCTCACCGCCGCGAAGTTGGCAGGAGGCGGCGCCGCCGCCAAACTTTCTCCGCCGCGAAGGGGCTCGCCGCGACCCGTCCGCGAGCGCGGCCCCGCCAGCGCGGCGCTGGGACCCCGCCGGGCCGCCCTGCCCGCCTCCGGGGGCGGCCCGCCGCGGCGGCAAGGCGTACGGCGGCACCGAGAGGCGGAGGGGGGTCCCCAGCGCCGCGCGCGGCCGCGCCGGGGCACGGCACATACCTGCTGCCCGCGACGCCGGCACCCGCGCAGCCCCGCTCCGCCAACGGCCCGGCGCGCGCCTCGCGCAGCGGCGAGAGGAGGGGAGAGGGAATGCCTGCGCACGAGCCCGCGCGCGCCCTCCCTTCCTCCCGGGTCGCCTAGGAAACAACGGGCCGTCACTCAGGTCGGTTAGCGGGAGGGAAAGGGGGGGGAGGCGGTTTAAAGGGTGCGCGCGCGCGTGCTCGCCCCGCGTCACGTGGGCGCCGCCGACCCAATAGTGGCGGCGAACGGCGAGCGCTGTAGTACTACGGGCTGGGAAGGTGAGGCGCGAGAGGGCGGGGCGGGGCGGGGCGGGGCGGGGCGGCTCCCCCGCCACAGCCACCGCCCCCCTCCCCCGGTAGGTCTCCTCACGGCAGGAGCCGCTGTGTCTTGATCGCCGACCCCCGGGACAGGGCGGGCAGGTGGGAGCTCCGATTTGAGGGGCCGCGGGGTGAGGGGGCCCCGGTGCGAAGGGCCGCTCCAGCCCGGGGGCGGCGGAGGCTGGTTCCTGTCGAGGCGGCCGCCGTGTGAGGCGCACCGGGGCTTTGACAACGTTATTCTTAAAGTTCTGCCTGTTCTTTTTGTGTTTTGTTTTGCTTTTATAGACACCAGGATTACATAACTGCGTACGGAGAGAGCAGCTGCAAGATTACACGATGCAGATTAGAGATTACGTTGATTCAGCAGATTGTCCTGTGCATGTCTGAGAAAGATTACACCAGCAGAGTTAAGAATACCCATTTGCTGTGGTAAGCTGTGGTTTAAGTAGAACAAATTAACTCAATACAAAAGTAAATGCAAAAAAAGGAAGTAAAAAAACCCCAGGGTTAAGAACGTGCTTTAAATGAACAAAATAAAAGACACTGAAATTCAAGTTTTAACAGTTCTCTCCCATATGCTGAGCTGCTGTGGAATAGCTGGCATTGGCAGCAATCCGTTATTACTATCTGGATGATGTTTAGCTTAAAGCATCAAAATCAGTATTATGAAAACTAGTTACATTAGCTTCCTGATGACTACCATGTAAAAGTAAATATCTAAACTCATATATTTTTTAGTATCTTAAAATTATTTAAGTGATATTGGTCTATTTTATTAAATGTCCATGTGCTAAACTGTCTCCTTGCATGCCAGCTTGTAATATGGTTTTTTTGAGTTCTGATTTTTGGATCTGAGATTACTGACATTTGAGAGCTGACATTCTGATGGACACTAATCTACCACTGAGATATGAATAAAAATTAATCACGCAGTGAGAACCTTTAAGTTGTATTACATTTCAGCTGATTTCTTAGAGAGTTTAGGGATGCAACTTGGGAGCAGAAGTGCCATAGAAGAAATCAGTAAACACACAGAATGAAAGAATAGTGTTGTGAGGTTTTTTTTCCAAGCTTGATAGTGTTTTTTTTAATGCAAGTGTCTTCTAAAATTTATTAATCCCCCCCACATAAGCACACAGAAGCTCAGGACTGGAATCTCTATGTCAAAATTACAAATATGTAGTATGACTACAAGTAGATACATTTGACAGAAGCCTCAACTGAAAGGTAGCTTTGCCAACTTCTGTATGAATATCTCACACAGTAGAACTGGGGTTTCAGATGGGCAGTTGGTTGCAAACTACTTATGAAATTTTAGGAACGGAAAGTTTTCCCTTAAATTTACTGTAATGTCTCAAATTGTGATTTCAACATCATGATAACAGTTTTACCAGCTGTTTTAGTATATAATTAATCCTAGACATACTTCAGTGGATAAAATCAAAATGTAAACCTGAAGTTTTTCTGTAGGCATTCCTAAGACAAGAGGACTCAGTCATTTGTTGTCATGTCAGAAAACTGTAATGGAAAGAATTTTGAAAAACTGTATTCAAAAAATTCACCTGTCAATCACAAGCACATTGAGACTTGTGAGCTATTTGGCATCTGCCTTTGCTTCTGTCTTTTGTTAGAGTTCCTTCACATTGTGGCTATCCCATCTTAAATGAAACTTCCAGTGTATAAATTTGAGTAACACATTGTTCTTATACAAATTTGTTGTAATATCTTATCTTGAATTCTTTGTTATTGAGATCTCCATTTGTTTCAGGCAGTTTGATAGATTTTTTCTGACACCTGATTATTTTCTGTGCTAAAAATCAGTTATGAGCTTCATATGGTAAGGATATTGGAAGTTATCACCTACATAACAAAATAAACAGACTCCTTTTAACAAGACTTCAGGACAGTTCCTGGCTCTTGGAGAAAATAAGAGGTGTAGACTACTAACTGCTTGATAGATATCAAGGACRCATCTCAGAAGGAAATTTATGTTTAATTAGCCTACTAAGCAGATAGTGGAATTTTTAAAATTTTTTCCCTTTGTTGTTTTCACGACACAAATATTTGAGCGCAGTATTGGGGCAGAATGAGATTTTACCTCTTTTGGATTTTAAAAAAGAATACATAATGCAGTAAAATCCCATTCTTGAAGACAGCTCTAAGGTGCAACTTAATCTAAATGAACAAACAATGTATATTTGAAATAGCCGTGTAACTGAAATGATCTTTAATTTGGGGGAGAGTTTATATAGAGATTAATTTTAAGAATGTTTGGATAGCAAAGAACCATAAAACAAAACCCAAATCATTATTCAGTGCTTTCTTTTTATCTGCCTATGCTCATTAAGACTTCCAGTTGTCATCTTTTGGGGATACTGCATCTCATGAATGCTTAGAATAGTTAGCCATTAAAAGTACACAAAAATAAGTGGCAATAAGGCTTCTGTTTTAAGTATATGGGGAGTAAAGCAAACAGGTTCATTTAAAGACAAATGAGTTCAAAAGATTTGTTCCAGCCAGCCTCCAGTATGGCCAGAATTAGCACATATTTTTGCTGAAGAGCTGAACCCATTGCAGTTTTGTGTCCGAGTGCACAATTTGCCCAGAAATCCAATAACAGTTCCCAAAAAAGAGAAAACTGTATTCTTTCCCCTAGTGTTTTAATGCCCAAGAAGCACAAGAGTATATGAATTTTCTTGTGTGGCTCACTTTAATCTGTGGTTTCTCTGCTATAGAATAGTAACCCAGTATTTCCATCACATTTGCAGCATTCAGTGTAACACACACACACACACATGGAGTTCATGCTTCATTCAGCAAAGTACTTGAACATGCTTTAACTTAGTGATTTAGGATATGGTTGACTCTAAACACGTGATTCAAATCCTTTCGTAAACTGAAGCCCTTGTTAATGGATTCATACTACAAAATAAAGATGCCCAGGACTTTCAAGTAATTGAAGAGGCTGAAATAGTATCAGTATATATCAGTATACACAGGTGACCTAACTTTAATGTATAAACTGTAATCTTTCAAACAATGTATTGTTATTATTAATATCAGTTTAGATGACAAAGATGTGGGGAAAAGGGTAGAACTGATTTGAAGTTTTTTCAATAAGCTGGCACAGAGCAAAATAGGCTATATTTTAAATTTCAGATTAAAATACTTTTAACTTGATACACAAAGTAATCTTTCATGAACTCCCAAGATGCATGCAAGATAAACATTTGAGCATTTGTGGAATTGGATTCTTAGTTTCTGTGACCATAGGCTACAGCTGTGTCTTAAAAGAAGAGATTGAGTTTGGGAAGTGTTAGGTAGATGTACAAATGATCTCGTGTTTCTAGTACCAGTTCAGTGCACAGACAGATGTAAGCAAGTCAGAATCGCGTTTAGCAACAATTTCTGCTATAGCATTTCATTTTCTTTACAATATATCAGCTTACTTTTCTAATGAGATAGAGAGTCCAATTTATTATTTTTAGGACACTGATACATACTTAACTTCTGTACAGAGTGCAACAAACACCCAAGAGAAAAACATTTACATATAAATACATGACTACGTAATAATTTACTTTTCAGTCTTAAAAAAAAAAAAGCCACAACTATGAATGCTGTCAGCAACATCTCTTTTGAAAGTGATCTTTAGACCCAAATTGTGATACTTATTACCAGAACTTAAAGAATAGAATTATGCATACACACATACATCCTCTTGGATTGTTTAGGAAGTATTTTCACGCCTTCCTTCGCCACCCCCTGTTTCCTTGAATATGCAGGCAACAAAGTTTGAAAATAAACAATTAGTAGTCCCATAGCCTTCTTCAAACTGTCTTGTTCTCTGCAGTCAGCTTATAAACAGTTTGCAGTGCACGTAACAATTAGTCCTAGTCCAAACAGCTGATGAGGTGCATAGCACATCCATTTAACACACTGATGCAGTAGAAAACTGTCAGCTTCCTCTAAGGAATTTTCTGCTGGATCATTGGATTTAAGCATCTCCTGAAAAAGTTCAACTTACACCAGTAGCAGCACCAGAGAGATAGTGAGATGCATACTGACAATAAGATGAAGGAAAGGAGATGCAAGATCTCCTTTTTGCAGTAGCAAAATGAAGTTATTTTGTCTGTTCAAGGACCCATATCCTAATTAAATCTGGAAAACGAGCTAGTCTGAAATCTAGGTTATGTATCCTATTTATATTTTCTATTATGAGAGCTATTGGATATTATACAATTTTGTGGCACATTCTGAGAAAAGGGAAAGTAAGTTAAAAAGGACTGCTTGCTCCAGTAAAATACAAATTTAAATCAGATTTTTGACTGCTGCATATTATATTTTTATGGTGCAATTTATATATACTACATTATGTGAATGTTTTGAATTCAGCAACAAATTGTAGTACTGGTAACCCTAGAAAAATATGCAAGTTATTCTGTGAGCATAACGGGGTGTTACCCTATTCTGTACTTGGCCTCTGTATGCATGTTTGTCTTTGTTGTAACCTCACCCACATTGCACTATATGTAAATTTGAAGCCTTTTTAACAGCACATATAGAATCCAGATCTTGACTGCTAAAAATAACCATATCCAGGATGATTTATTTCTTTTAAAAACAGGATTTTAGTTCTCAAGTGAATCATGCTGGTTTGTTTCTTTGTGCCACATGCTATGTTAATTGTACTTGGATGTGTACACAAAGTAAGCAAAGTTGCATATCTGTAAGACAGCCCAAGAGGACAGCCTTTGGGTGGGGACCTTGCTTTTACAGCCCAGTGTTACAGGGAACTGCCATTTCAGATTTTCTTGTATGGACAGGACACTTAAAGAGCTAGAGAAGCCATTTGAGGTCCCATGAAAAACAGAATGGTCTGCTTATACAGTAAGTACAAATGCATTATACCTTTTGAAATGGGCCTCTACAGAAAGTTGTCTTTCTACTACTAAAAGCTGAAGTACAGGCAATTATTTCTGGTAAAGTTGATAATTTATTTTATTTGATCATTTAATGGGAAAAAAATCTTTCTTCCAATATAGGACAGTTTGCTTAAATATTTACTTTATGTACACTTTAAAGTATAATTAAGAAAAAAAGAGCAAACAGGAAAAACTAAGATCTATCATGTTAGGCTTGTTCAGTAACCTATTTGGTATGGTAAACCTTGACTATACCTTACAAGAAAACAGAATATAGCAACGCTAGATGTTTATAGAGTTGGCATGTCTACAGAATAAGTTTCTTTTTAGCAATGTCAAGTGAAGATTGGTTTCTGTCTAGGCAGAGAGTTTGTATTCCATATTTTAAAAATAATTGTACAAGTCTTGACCTTGCTGAATTCTGCTAAATTCACAGCCTATATTACTAATTTCACTTGACATCCAGACATGAGAAACACTCAAGTGAAACACACACATCCTCTCTGAGAAATTACAAATTGGAAAGTTCATGTTTGTGAAATGCAAGAATTCCACCACCAAGACCTTACCTGACTGAATAATTATCAGTCTGAGGACTGGTTCAATTGTATGCACTGACTTTCAAGGTACAAATGTCAATTTAATTTGCTAGCCAGAAACAATAATTTAGATTGCCTAAAAGCATCAGGTATTACAATTCTGAATAAGCATGGCAGTTTGAAAAAAGTATTCATTGTTTAAAGGTGCTTTAGTGTAAATTCGGTTTTACTCTGTAAAACCCTTAGGAGAGTTCACTGAACTTGACAGTAGACTTGCATGTTTGCCATTAACTGTGAATTAATGGAACTTACATATAATATAATAGTATATTACTGTCAAAGAACAACAAATGTCTTAGCAGCAACACTGAAAGATGCATTCCAATAGCTATTTCTTCAGGGAAAAAAGTCACTGGGATTAAAAATTACATGCTCAATTTACATGTTTGTCTTTAGGTGCTGTTTTAGAAGAATAGCCTCTGACCAAGAATAAAAATTGTTGTCGGAATAATATGCGAACAGGTAATTTCTTCCAAGGTTTTACTTGAATGTGTATACATGTATAATTAGAATTCATTAAAATTGCATTGACTTTGACAGCTGCCATTGGGATTGTCACAACTGCTCCATAGGGCTGTCTTCACTTACTAGTCAGCAAACTGGAATTCACCAATCAGTGGTACAAACTCTCTTAAGGGGATGTTTGCTTTGATCAGTCCTAATATTTCACAGTTGGTGATTGATTAGCATACAGTCCAAAGTTGCTTATAAGTTAGGAAGCATGCACCAGCCCCTTTATCTTCTGTCAACATTTCCCACTCCTCCCCCTTCCCTTTTTTCTTTTAGCAGACTTCAGGATTAGACAGTCTGTAGTATTTAGCCTCTGGACTAGGCAAGACAGCTGAGTCAACATGCGGATTATCAAGGCTGGCTTGGTTCTTTGGGGGTTAAGGTGGTGTTGAGCTTTTATTTGTTTTTCTTTTTAGTAGATAGGACAGTCAGGYTACAAAAGTTTAAATGCAAACAGACAAGATAGTTTAGGGAGAGGTTTTCCTGCATATCCTCAAAAAGAATAATGGAGAATCAGTGTATTTAGAGGCTGCTATTACCTCTGCCAGTTTTAAGTATTCACAGTCGAGCATTAGAAAGAACAATCTTGTTTCATTCCTCTTCACTTCTCCTCCCACCAAAAGCAACTTTTTTTCAAAGTAACTTTTGTGTCCTACTTCTCTTTATTTAATCTCTCACGTAGAAGGATATATCAAAATACATATATATATTATGTAGAACATGTTGATAGAGTTTCTACAGTTGTATTAATTGAAAAGCTAAATCTTTTGTATTTTTTTTTAATTGCCCATCATCACTTGACTTGTTAAACTTTTCTATCTTGATTATGGTAGTCTGAATGTAGTATACATTTGACTTTCAAAGCATACAATTTGCATTTTTAGATTAATATAATGTATTGACTTACCTCATGAAAAATCATAACACATTCACTGATGCTAATGTAATTGGGTTTTGGCTTGTATTGAACCCTTTCTGATTCTCCAGTATACTCTTTTGCATCGACTATAAATTTAAAGAGATAAACTGTTGCTTTCATACTTTCTTGTCTACATATACAGAGCTGTAGCTTTCAAATTTGATCCAAACTACTGCATTTCAGTAAAGTGGGTACGGAGTACAATAATATATATTTTTATATTGTAGCAAAACCCACTACTACTAGTAATTAATAATATTTTTTTAGTGTTAGAGCATCCTGAGTTTTCTTCTATTCTCTTTCATAATTCTGTCATCTACTTTATACTGTATTACTCTGGTACTTTCAATAAGTAGTAGCAAAGTATTAATGCACAAAACGGTATTAATGAAAAGCACAACTGGATGGAAAATGGGGCACCTGATCTACATGGACATAGAGGTTTCTTCAAATATCTCATTACTGGTAAAATTAAGGTTACCATTTTTCCCTTAGCACTGGAAAGAAGTCTAGCTCTAGAAAGAAATAGCCTRTAGAGAAATTGTCTGTAATTACAATCAAAAAGTTTTCGAAGGCTTCCTAGGCACTTTTTGTTCTCTCTCTCTACCTCTCTCACTTTTCCCTAATAGGCCTAAGACAGAGTGCCTGAGGTATTTTGCCAGAACAGAAATGTCTAGTTGGACTGCAGAGCTGGTCCTTAATACACAGATCACACCATAACAGTGAGAGAATCATTCTCCCAAATGTTCTAAGACCTGAATGACTTGAGGCATTTAGTTTTCTTCAGTATTCTACCACTATGCCAGTGTGAGACAGGCCGATTTCTGCATAAAGATGAAGAAAAGAAATAGAACCATAAGGCAGGATTTTAAGGAGGTTAACAAATTCTCATTAGTTCTCATAAGAATTTCTTTGAAGGCTTTCCATGAGCTGTCTAAAGGGATTTTTCTGTGGGGCCTACCTTCTATCATCTCGCTTTTCCATCTGGTAGAATTTCAACAACACTTAACTCCTTCAGATGCTTAATAGAGTTGAGAGCAGGTCAAAGTTGAGAGTTTTGCTTTTTCTCTCTTGATTCTTATAATTGTATAGATATCCTGATACACTGTTCGTGTATTCAATATCCTCTCTTMATTTAAGGAAGGATGTAGTCTTCAATTTAATTACACTGCCACAGAAGTTCCACTGTTACGTTTGAATAGTCTAAAATAAAATAATTTATAGTTCTTGTTTAAAAACCTGCTTGGTTTTTTCTGTTACCATTTTATTCCTATTGCAATTATACTGTTACCCATGCAAAATAATTTTAAAAGTCTTTTAATAGTGAACTTGCAGTAAATGAATTGCCAGTAGACAAGCACAGAAAGCTTGTCAGCTTGTTTATTTAACTCACAGAGTTAAAATAAATTTCCATTTAACTTCTAACAAGGTAGGGCAGAACACACATTTCTGTTAGGCCACATCCTGAGCCAGTGCAACAAGGTCAAACATGAACAATCATTCCAGCCTTACCTTCCCCCTCCTCCAGCTCCCTAATTTATCTGCACACATGCAAAAAAGTCCAGTTACCATTTGGATGCTGGCACTTTGATAACATGAACATGAAACTGAATTCCTGTTGAGCTTTGTGGTATAACTGCCTTCGTCTTAACATAAGGACTTTACTCATGCTCCTACGTCAATATGCCATCATAGAAATGGAAGAATGTATGAAAAGATGGGAGAGTGGAATTACTAGAGATGGTCTAAAGGATAGCAGGATGCACAATGTTTTTGTTGCACAGGGTTAGAAGTAGCTAAGCTTTTCTGCTACTCTTAGAAAAGTCAGGTTTATTTTATATACAAAGCTGTAGAAGCTCCCTCTAGGGTAGAATGTCTTATGGTCACACTTCCTCACCTTTTTCTGCAGGAATAAAGGGGAACCCTAACTCTTTTTCCTGAAGGACAAATAAGAAAATTAAAATCTTGATTCCTCTTAAACAACACTCTATTTTGTATAGAACATGTCTTCTATACATAAATAGTGAGACAGCAGAATTCTTATTTTCAGAACTTCTGGGAGAAATAACAGCAAAAACAACACCTAAAGTGTGAGGTAACACATGATTCTCACGCTTGTGATGTCAGAAGACTGCTCTATTTTTCTTTTGATTGAGATATTGTGGTTTCATAAGATTGAAGAAATATATAAAAATATATATGCATCTATATAAAATGAGTTAGCGATGCATTAAATGTATCATAAATATATGCAGTCCAACTTCCAAGTTTAGACTGCTTTCAAAAAGAGTGAAATGGTACAATTAGATATTCTATTTAAACATTAAATGGACAACTGCTGCTACGAGTGCCAACATTAGTATCCTGTATTTAGGGTTTTATTAGAATGCCTAATTGCGTTTAAAACACTAACAATTCATATAAGAAGCCTATTGAGTCACAAAAAATCCTTTTTGAGATCTGTGGAAATTACATTGTAACAGGCAGTCTTCTACATAAGTGACACTTTATAGGCTAGCTCCTCCATTGCCTGTTAAAAATTGGGGTGGGAAAACCTGGCGGTGTCCAACTGCGCTATGATTCAGCTCTTAACACAGCTTGAAGCAGCCTCAGAATGTCCTGGTCCACACCTGAGACTATTCTCAGTTTATCTGTACTGACTCTGATTCTCCCACAGAAGCTAGTTAAGCTAAAGATAGTTTATGCCACTGGAACAGGACAAACCAGACTTCATATAGGTCATCATGTGAATCACTGTACACAGTACAGTTTGTGGTCATGAAAAGCAAATGAAGTAACAGAGAATTCAAAAATTCCTCGCACTGCAAGAGAAATTTTGCATTTATTCATATAATTTAGGTGCTTTACATCTGATATGGTGATAAATTTGTGATCTTTTTGCATACTGTTACATGAAACAATTCTGCAAGATAGATGGTGCTATATGTTGCTGGCCCGGAAGGCAAGACTGATACCTTATTTGTTCATAGGGTGGTTTTGTTTGTGTGTGGTAGTTTGTTTTGGTGGGGGCTTTTTTGTTGTGGGTTTTTGTTTTGTTTTGTTTTTTAAGGAAGCCACCCCCACTCCCCAAAAGTATAATTAAGATCTCCTTTTATTGATAAAAATACAGAAGTCTCTATTTTTCTCTGTGTTTGTTTTGGTCTTATTTTTAAGATCATGAAGAACTCTGTGGCACCAGTTATGGATCTTTTTGTTTAAATGGAGGGATTTGTTATATGATTCCTACTGTATCCAGTCCATTCTGCAGGTCAGTGAAACTAAAGTTTGTGTGTTTAAGTATTGGACAGTAGCTGTCTAAAGACAATTTCTCCATTTTGCTTCTTAAAGAAATTACTGTTAAAACGTTATATAAAAGAAAATACCTATTACCTATGGCTGTTCCAAATTCAGTAATTCATGCTCAGATTACTTACCTAGCTTGCAGAGATACGACAATATGAGAAAAATAAACGTATATACTTGGTGTATACTTGTTTGACAGGTGCAGCAGTACTCAGTTACATATGCATTCAGGATGATATCTATATTTAGAGCCATATTTCCTCCCCTCATTACAATACAGAAAGGAACAAAATACCCTTTGCTTCATGGAGTGTAGACTGTAGGAAAGGCATTCAGAAAGGCAAAGGACATTCCCAGTTTTCCTTCCAGATGAATCATATTGCAAAAATTCTTATAACGTAAAATGGCCTGACCTGAASAAAAAGGTGCAAAAAGGAATATAATATTTTAAGGGGGAAAAAAGAACATAATTCAAGACTTAACTATGTTCTCTGAATCTCACTGAAATACTCAAAGGGCAGCTTTACAGTGACAGCCAAAGACCACTTGATAAAGAAACATCAAGGCAGCAAATATAGATACTTCTTACACCATTCGTTCATGGGACCATTCTTCTTTTTGAAGCCCATGTAGCACACTGGAAAAGAACCACTTCCTATTTTTGCATGTGGATACGTTTCCTGCATAAATACAGCCCTATCCATTAATTTTCTCATTAACCAAGACATAAGAAGATGACAAATTAAATTCTAATTTTTCATGGTTCTGCATTTACTAATTCTAGGTTACCATCAAAATAATCTAAGTTAGTCATCAAAATAGATCACGGTTAATTTAATGGGTTTACTTAAGATAATAATAAGCATTCAGACACCTATTACATACACTTAAGGATATTACCTTTTTTCCTTCCGTGGCAACTTCTGCTCCCTCTTCAATCTTGAGCTATAACTAATGATAACTGGATGAAACAGTTGAAGAAGGAAACAAAATCTTTTCTAAGATGCCTAATTAAAGTATTTCTTTCTTTTGTTTGGGACAGTTCAATTTAAACATTTAAACTCAAGCATGTAAACTCATCCAGTAGATGAGAAGAGGAGATTTTGTGGTAAATGTTCATTGAAAAATATACACAGCATATCATTGTCATTAAGCATATTGTCCAATGTCATACAATGAATCAGATCCAGAAGTGGGGATAAAGCTCRGAAGTGCTGTATGAGGATGATTTATTCTAACTGCTAAACCTTGCAARCTTATGCGATGTAAAATGAATACTACACACACAGAAAGTAAAACATATTGAAACACGCATGTTTTTTTTCTAGAAGGAATCCCATATTATTGACGTTAAAATACTTAAATGAGAAAAGAATGGTTAGACTAAACAGCATCAGTTACACAATTTCAAAGCACCCTCTCAACTATTGCTAGACTGTGCAATGAGGAAGGTGCATTTGATGCAATAACTGTAAATATGAAGTAACAAATACTCGGAATAATTCATTCTTCAGGAGCACAAGCTAGTCAGCGTAGATAATTTCCACTTTAAAAGGGCTCCAAATGAAGTAATTTGTAATTCAGGTACTAGAGGATTTTATAATCTGCTGAAGCAGAAAAGTAACATCTTAAGAACATTTCTGTTATAATCAGGCAATCTTATTGCATTTAAATTAACAAGTATTTTTCTTCTGTATCTAGTGGTTGATTATGAAGTTATATGGGTTTAAATAGAAGCATTCTATTTAAGCATGTCCTCATTCTAAGCATGTTCCTTAATCAGTCAGAGAAGGCTAATTATAGATGAGAAAGGTTTTGTTTACACACAGATATCTTAGTAATCAGCAGTGATGTGAATAGAAACAACAGAAAAAAATGCATCACTATTCAGCAGAATTCAGAAAAATATTTGGTGCTTTGGAACTTCAAGACTGGCATCATCTCACAGTTGCGCAAAGTTTCTTTGATGCAGGTTTCTGCCAAATCCCACCTAAAGCTTCTAAGTGTTCTCAAATGATCATCTCCCACCAACAGAAAAATTGAATCAGTTTTAGAATCAAAGGCTGAATGATCCTTAGTACAGCATTAATTAAAAGGGGGAAATGGAGCAAGAACAGACTAACAAACTGTAAAAATACCTTAAAACACATTTGCCTTGACATGGTACTTATTTACACAAATGTGTTGTGCTAAACATAGTTAGTCCAGATTATGTGATGCAACATCATTGGAAGTAATTTCACAATGTAACTAGGAAAATTGCATTATTCTTTAGAAATAGGTATTTTGTAGCATGCTAACAAATTAAGAGCCACTGTTTACTTTTGGAATTTCAGTTATTTTTACCATTCAGAAATGGATATATATGCAAGGTAGAGATTTAATAGAAACAAAACATTAGTTGACCCCCCCTCCCCTGTACAACATTAGCAGATTTTAAATACAGCTGATGTGTGTTAAAACATGAAGTTGCTCAGCTGCCATCTTCCCTCATTTGTTTCCTAACAATGAGTTAATGTTCTCAGCAGCAAAAGGCACACCTGTCACCATAAACAAGATGAGCTTCAAACCCAGGAATGCTCAAATGTACTAAATAAACATGCAGCAGAATGGAGAAGGATGGAAAAGCAGCTACCTCAGGTGTATCATAAAACATGAGGCTGAAAGCTGTTTGCCTCAGCACCTGATATGCAGCTGTCCCACAATCGTTAATTAATGCAGTGCAGAATTAAGTTAAGAATTTGTTGTCTGAAAGGAAGCTCTGGTATTTCCATTTTGTCTTATACATGGCAGATTTCTGAGAGCCTTCTTTCTGTATTTCAGACAAAATACAGATGGTATAAGACCACACAAACACAGCTCCTCTGCTTCTGAGTGCAGTACACRCAGAAATTAATAGTGAATGCTCTCCTTTTAAGGAAGGGATCATATTCTGCAGAGGGCAGTGCGTTCAGGCTAAGTACTGCAAGGGACAGAAGCAGATCTTAGAAATCTCCTCGCTGAAATTCTTGTGTATGGTTAAAGGATATCTCCACTTTCCCCTTCGTTTGCTTCTACTCTAATCCAATCTCTCCTCCACATTTCCTATACTAATCCAAAAAATCCCGTGCAAATTCCTTCTATCACTTTCTGTATACCGCATCCTTGTCTGGCTCTTTCTCTGAGATGGGTCCTTCATTCTCTTTTTCAAATGTCCCCACAAGTGATGTACTTGCTGTGCCATTGTCGTGGTTTAACCCAGCACCTAAACACCACGCAGCCGCTCGCTCACCCCACCCCTCCAGTAGGATAGGGGAGAGAATCGGGAGGGCACGAGTAGGAAAACTCAWGGGTTGAGATAAAAACAGTTTAATAATTGAAATAAAACAAAGTAGAACAGTAATAATAACAGTGGTAACAACAACAGAATATACAAAGCAGGCGATGCACAATGTAACTGCTCRCCACCCGCCAAACCGACCTGTAACCCGATACGCGAGAGCCCGTCCCATGACGCCAGAGCCCACCCCCCCCGCCCCTTAGTTCTTATACTGAGCACGACATCACATGGTATGGAATACCCCATTGGCCAGCTGGGTCAACCATCCCGGCTATGCTCCCCCCGCCAGCTTCCCATGCACCTGGCAGGGCATGGGAGGCAGAAAAGTCCCCGGTGCAAGCACCACCCAGCAACAAACAAAACATCAATGGGCCATCAAGGCTCCTATTATACCAAAACAGAGCACCCCGCCCCCCAGCTACTGGGAAGAAAGTTAACTCTGTCCCAGCCGGAACCAGGACAGCCATAAGCCTTCAGAATATACACACTGCAAGTTGCCAGTGAAGGGCTTCCCGCTCATCTGGGCTTTTCTTCTCTCTCTGCCTCCAAAACTATACTTTCACATACCCCAGACTCTTCTGAAAACACAGTGTCCAATTAGTATTTTTCAATTCTGCTTTTAGCTTAAAAAGTAGGAATAAAAGTTAGAATACACACCAAAAGTATAGCAAAAAAAAGTCAATAATTAAGATTTATTTTTAATGGGACATAAAATTGTCCTGGTTTCGGCTGGGATAGAGTTAGTTTTCTTCCTAGTAGCTGGTATAGTGCTATGTTTTGGATTTAGGATGAGAAGAATGATGATAACACACTGATGTTTTAGTTGTTGCTAAGTAGTGCTTACACTAGTCAAGTACTTTTCAGCTTCCCATGCTCTGCCAGGTGCACAAGAAGCTGGGAGAGAGCATAGCCAGGACAGCTGACCCAAACTGGCCAAAGGGGTATTCCATACCACATGACATCATGCTCAGTATATAAGCTGGGGGGGAGTTGGCTGTGGGGCAGCAATCACTGCTCAGGGACTGGCTGGGCATTGGTTGGCGGGTGGTGAGCAATTGCATCGTGCATCACTTGCTTTGTATATTCTTTTATTTTCATTATTATTACTACTACTACTATTTTACTTTATTTTATTGCAATTATTAAACTGTTCTTATCTCAACGCACGAGTGTTCTTACTTTTACTCTCCTGATTCTMTCCCCCATCCTACCAGAGGTGGGGGGAATGAGCAAGCGGCTGTGTGGTGTTTAGTTGCTGGCTAGGGTTAAACCACGACAAAAATATAAAATGCAACATTATCTTAGGTGTTTGAAAAGTATTAGTGATCAGAATTCATATCATTGCCAGATATGGTAAAGCTTGCCATATAAACAGATAGCTAAGGGAATTTTAGGGGAAAATAACCATTCTTTCAACTTCTCTCCAGTAGTAACATGAGTTTTATTTTACTTTCTATGTATATGAATACAGCTTCAGGCTAAGTTTTGAAACTCCTCTGAACACAAAACTTTTTAAAAAGCTGCTTAGGGCTTCTAATTAACTTTGCCATTGCTTATTGATTTTGGCTTTAAATTCTTTTTCATACGTACTAGATGCCCTTATAGTATATGGATTAGGACAACTTTTAGGAGTTTGCTATAGACTGAAGATTATGGTGATTTTGGAGCTATCAGCCATGTAATCTGAATTGCATTGACAAGCAGATAATTTTTCAGCTGTTTTTTTCTGCTTAGAGATTTTTATTTACATGCAAGTGATTTTTATACCAAGAAGCATCCAGGTTTTTCCTGACTAAAGGAAGACTAAAGGAAAACTAAAGTCAAGACTCTTATAGTATAATCCTAAGCAATGGGAGTGTCTGTGTGCATATTTGACTCAAATCCTACTTCTATTTTTAAAGTCTGTCAGATACTTGCTTATGACGCCCACCTTAGAGTCTGGAAGAGAAAGAAACCTTACTTTCTTACCTAAATCAGACAGGCAGTAGATCACTTGCACTGTCTCGTGAACTGCATCTGCAAATGAGACAGCCGTAGTGCCTTGTATTATTGGAGGGCTGTTACGCTTATATTTTAGTTACTGATCAGATTGTAAAGGATCAATATAATTGGAGACTCGCTGGTCATCTCCTGACATCTTAACCAATGCAGTCTATTTCCTTCCACCTTGTATTGATGCTGATATGGTTAGTTTTGATTAACATCCTATGTTGAAAGATTATGTGGGTTTCTTTACATATATTATGTTCGTGTTTTGTCTCCAGCACAGCTCCTATAGTAAGTTTGTATACAACAGTTAAGGCTGGCTCATCTCATCTGACAAGAGAAGTGGGCGTGTGTGCATGCATGTGCAGGCATCTAGGAAAGCAGAAATCAGGATGCTATCTGAAAATGGGAGTTTCTAGTCTCAGCTTTTTCTCAAACATTGGAAGGCTGTTATCTTTCAACTCTGATTGGATTGGAAATTCTAATTTCTTAGAGGGGGAAAGACCTTTTTTCCATTTTAAAAATCAACTTTGGAATGCTACATAGTAGGACTATTTAAAGCCAACAGACAGCATGTGCTGAAACAGCAGGCTGACAGCATGCAGATGATGTTGTGCAACAGCAACATCTGGCCTAGTGACCACAAGACTTAATTAGCGTAACTCCCTCTTACTATAGCCTAGAAGCAGGCTTCTCTGTCTTTTGCACTCATTCATTCAAGTGCAGAAGCACAGTTGCCTGCCATATTAACAACTGCAAGTGTCTCATGCTTAACTTGTGCTCTGCTTTTAGGCATCCATTACAAGCAAGATAAACTATGAGTTGCTACTGACTTTTAAGGCTGTGTATAATAAGACTGACTACCTCTAGGAGACCCTATATAGATACCATCAGTCTGGATAGCCCACATGCTTGTTAGAGACTACTTTTCTGTCTTGCTTGCAGTCACTGTGTATGTAACACCGCTGAAATTATTAGAGCTCTGCTAATGCAACAGGATAAGCAGATCTTCTGAGTGAGTTCCACTGCTAATTACTGAAGTCTGCATAGTTTCTTTCCCACCRATTTTAGGAAAGGACTTACAGTAGAAACGTTTCCCTCTCTTGGTTGTCTTAAAGCATCAGTTCCTTCTGTATTTAACATAGTCCTTCACCTGTTTGTACATCAGCACTGATGACTTCATAAAAGCTTGTGCAAGCCAATATTTGAACATTTGGATTTTCAGAAATGCCCTAACTATAGCAAAGCCTGTTGGTAGGGTCAGATTACCTATAATTTTGTTTATTTAAATGTAACCAAAAGATACCTCATCTCAATTTTCCTGTTTCTATGAAAACCTCCCATCATTTTTAGGTTATATGACAGGATTTTCTACATCACAACAGTTCTCTAACCCTAGCCTTTTACCTAATCCTATATGCAATTCTCTTCAGCAAGAAGGACTGTCTTTTCTTCCTCCTGCTTCATATTTCTCTTTAGGCTACTGACTTACTTCCTTTACACTCATTCTCTAGAACTTTTCCATGAGCCTTAGTTTGATGCCAAAACCTATTTATTTTTTCTTCCTGTGTCATTTTAGCCTTGCATTATTCTCCAGTTTTCACTGGTATTCAAGAATACTTCTATGAATTTTATATTCCATTTTCTATCCCTGTTATTCTATTCAGCTCTCCAAAGCATTTCTCTCTCACTTGCTAGAGAACAATGCCCCACTCAAACTACAGTTCTATTCTTAAAAGAATTCTACAGTATTTCAGAAATAGGCCACTGAAATGCCACTATACTTACAGTAAATATCTGGAACATTATCTCAAGGAATCAGAGCAGTCTGCCTACCCTTCCTTCTCCCAGCAGTCAAACATAGTAACTTTGAAAAGTCTTACATTGTCCTTAGTAATTGGTGGCWGTTTGATCAGTTGCACAGCTTTAATCTATGATGATAATTGAATCTTTTTTCTAGTGTTTAAATCTTCCATTTTATTTCCAAAGGCAAAGAATTAAAAGAAATGGTAGTAATTCTTTGTGCAATAGTTTAGACCAGTAGTACTGAAATAGTGGTCCATAATCTACAGAAAGCGGTGCTGGCGATCACATCAAGCATGCATGGTGATATGCTCACAGTGGTCCATTTGTCTTATTTAGATATGCTAGACATCTTTCTTTTTTGGCAGTTCCTCCCCACTCCACCTTCTTATCCCGCATCTGAAATTATACCTTGCAGCTGCCAATGGCAGTTGAGAACTTCAAGTATGTTACGGAGTTCAGCCCATTTTTCTCAGCTGGAGCCTGAAATTGCTTGTGTCACGGATTATTGTGACCTCAGTGCCAGAAATAGCAAGAAGGAGCAAGATCTTTAGTAATACAAATAGAGAGAAGCAAATTCACACATATAAAAGATACATGCAGAATGTAGTTATTGAATGAAGTGCTTTCCATTTTCTGTAATGCAATAAATTCTTTAAGAAAACTTAGCAGAATAAGTGCAAACTATAAAACAAATGAAGATGAGTTTAGCTTCAACCCATCTATTTTTGACTCAATATGAATTACTAAGCCATTCATTTTATTTATTTTTAATAAAATATCATACCATTTTACCATGGTAAAATACCATATTCATTTTAATCCTTTCTTCAGAAGTTTTCAGAAGCTCAATACATAAAATAAGCATAGTAGAGAAGACTTTTAGCTAGGTGTCTCCAAGAGAGGGTCATTCACCAAGCATGTAACATGTTCTGGCATGAATTATTGCACTGCATAAACTGCTTTTGCAATTTAAGGTGTACTGCGTCTCAATGAATTCCCATTTCCTTGATCTATTTAGCTGACAGTGCTAGCTCTTCAACAAAGAAAGCTAGAAAGTTAGATGAAAGAGGGAAAAGAAAGCATGACTACTGTGTGAGAACCAGTGGGATGACACAGTTAACACTAAAGAGGTGGATTTAATTAATTAAATCTGCCAGTGGAGGAGGCAGATTTAACTGCGAAGTACACCATTGTGAAGTATACTGCTAATCCAATGAATGTGTTAAGAAAGTTATGGTTTAATATGTAAAAGCAGTATGGATCAGAATATAAACTTGGTGCCCAACATGCCCAATTCCCTTTGTTCCAGAAATATGAGGTGAGTGGAAATTCCATAAGAAAACTTGCTGTGAAGCAAATATAAACCTTGAATTATGCCATAACAAGTTCTCTCCCCACTTAAGACCAAAAGAAGCCTTTGTGCTCTTCATATTAGATGACAAGTTACCATCTAATCCGAATAAAACTTGGTTTCCCAGGTGTATTGAGAATTACACAGGAGCCCGTTGTGAGGAAGTTTTGCTGCCTAGCATCAAGTCCCAAACAAAAAGTGACCTGTTTGCAGCTTTCTTGGCTTCACTTCTTCTTCTAGGAGTTCTAGTAATTGGAGCATTCTACTTCCTTTGCAGGTAAAAGTGCTTCAGAGTGCTGAAGCTATTTAATCAAGTAGAAATTTCTTCTGGTAATCATGTACTAATTATTTGAATGTAAAAGTATGTAATGAATTATCCATAAGGTTTGTATGGTTATTCAGCATAATTAATGTGGATGTCTCAACTTGTTGCTTGTAATATTTTACTTCCTGGCTTGTAGTTTTCTCAATGTCTCTTCTGAGCTATTACTTTTAGTTGCTTTGTTAAAAAAACATTTCTGAGAGATTTTACAGTCTACCTAGAGTTAGTGCTAACATTTTAAAACACTAGTCAACCATTTGTTGTCCAAAGATTGAGAAGTAGAAGCAAATTACCAAAGTGCTTAGGGATCAGAAACTGTTCCACTGCATTGAATTGGCAGACAAACCAACTGGTGCCATTAGCTCCCAATTCCTTTACAGCTCCTGGTTTAAAAAGGAAAACTAAGGAAAGAATCAAATTCAAGAATAATCCCAGGTAGATGTTTATTAACTAACTAACATCTAGAACAAATCAGAGGGCTAACTCATTTATCCAGGATGATCCATGTTCAAGTAGCATGAAAATGTCAGTGCTAGACAGCAAGTGCTGCAGGTTTGGTTTTAGTAGCATTTTAGGTATATTAGGACTTCGAATGAAAACATGTAAGCATTTACTGGGATTAAGTCAACTATTTGATGCTGTGCATATATCAGTACAGTATATCAGTACACTTATACCAAACCCAAACAAACTTACTGTCTTCACTTATTCTCTGCATTTATGTATGCAAGGCAACCTCCTATGTCCCCTCTTGTTTTTAGAGTACGGCACTCTTCGTAAGAGCTCATTTTGTCATAGACTGTTAATATGTCTTTATGCCTTTATGAGGCAACTTACTAGCTCCTGTAATTCTTAGCCATCACAGACTTGCAGCCTCTTCCTGTTACTCCTATGCTACAGTTCTCCTTGGTTATGATAACCTAAGGTTCTTGCAATTCCGTTCTTTGCTCTCCCATAATCACATTGCCAAATCAACCTCCCTGATCAGTGCCTTTCAATGAGCGACCTTTGGAATAGCTGGTCTAGTTTTACCTCAGCTGCTGTCATGGAAACCCATTGAATGCCAGTTTTTCCGATAGCTGAATATATTTAGAAGAGATAGAGAGCATTTGATAATACAGAGTTTGTATCAAAAAAAACTTGTTGTAGAGGATACCCYGCACCTTAGTCATTTTAGTTAAATTAGTCCTGTCTTAGCAGTGGAATGCGACAGCAGTTGTTTGCTAAAGAATATTTGCAGATTACTATAATGTTATTAGAATAGAATACAGTTTTAACTACTAAAGAAAAATTCATTCAAGTCTCATAGAGGCACGGAGAGTATTTCTTTAGAAGTAAAGCTTGTCTCTGAGAAGAGAAAAAAAGTCTTCAGAGAGCAGAGAATTCAGAGAGTAATCTGTTAAAAGATCCCTTTCCTTTTGCATACAGTAAAATTAGGGGAAGGCTGGAGACACAATCTACTGAGTTTTATGGTCAAAAAGCCTTGCATTGCAAAGTACGGAAGCTTAGAATAACAGCAATGACAGATCTGTGCAAGTCTTTTATTAGACAGTTAGAAGATGAACCTCACCTACTCTATGTCTTTATAGGAAATCAATTTACTCAAGCTTTGCCTAACTGGCAGAACAAGTAGTAGGGCCTCTTTATTAGAAAAATAACAAGGGCAGCAACTCAGTCAAAATAGTTGCCCTTGAACCTATCTTACATACAAGACTAGCATGGGAAATCTCCTAAAATCATGATCAACTTCTTTAGTATAAAGAAAAGAACATAACTGGCTAAAAATTGTCTTGTCTTACCTTTACACTTCAGAGGCTGATGTAGCACAATCATCTTCTGCTAGAGAACTCATCTATAAAAGAAACACTTTACATCTAAATGTCCTTATCTCTTGACTGAAGTGACCAACATATAAGAGGAGTCTCAAGTGGATACTTTAATCTACTCCCCTCTTTTCAGCTGTATAAACAAGGATTATTGCTAGCAGTTGTCATTAATATTATATTTATTTTTCCCAAAATTTGATCTACCACCTGTATCATAACATTCTGGAAGAGGGTGCAACTGGGGCATGTAAGGGTTAGCTGAGAGTTTGCATCATCCTTGACTTGTCTTCTTGACAGGATATATTAAATTTAAAATGTTAAGAGAAATATTGTGCTATCAACTTTCCACTATTACACTTAATAAAGTGTAATAAATATGTTTTTCTGATTCTGGATCAAACATATCAAATATGTTTGATCCAGAATCAGAAAGCAGAGAGTTTTTTCCCCCATATTGTGTGTTAGTAAGCATTTTTGTGGCTCTTTCAGCAGAGGATTCTAGTGCAGTTTTAGTATAAACAGTAATGCAATCTGGAGGGATGCAGAAGAGGAGACATTAACTGCAATTTAGGATACAGAAACTGAATCCCTAAAATTATACAACAAATCTTTTAGAACTTAGGAAATCAGTGCTCTATTTTCTTGTCCCTGTCATCACTTGTACCCCCCTTCCTTTCCAAGTTTTATTCCTCTCAGGCTGCTTGGGGCAGATTTCAGGACCAGGCGTGTGTGAGTGCATTTAATGCTCCCTACAAACAAATCCGTTCAGCATACAAGGTTGGAGAGAAAGGATTTCATTGCTCTGCTTATAAAACCAAATCATAAGTAACGGTGAAAGTAACCCATAAAAGGGCTGCATAGGAAAATCTCTGGGTCAACAGTGAGAAATAATTCTCCTTTCATATTTAGCTGAATCATCACATTTTTATCAGCTGAGGATTTATTTTTTCCATTCTGCCAACAATCTGCTGTTACGCTGATTTCATGCTGTATTTGATTATGTACTAGGATTCATCAAGATGGTATGGTTTGGGAAAGCAAACCTACAAGGAGGAGGAGAGAGAATCAAAGATAATGAAGAAACAGACAGTATTTGAAATGGCTAGAGGGTGAGAATGATGGAAAGTAGAACAAAATAAAGACAGAGGAAAGGAACTGAAGGTCTGAGTGAAAGGAACAGCAGAGAATGGAGGGAGGGAAGAGGGAGAAGTGGTCAAGGACTGCTGATGGAAAAAAAAGCAGCTTAGAACTGGAAAAGATAAACAGTAGTCTAGGGTTAAACCTCCCACTGTTGCTGGAACCTGCTCAAGGAAAGGCTACTGTGCAGCTATCTTAGTGAGCCTCAGGTTGATAGAATATAATTATTTAGGTAGTAAAGTGAGTAGCTTTAATTTACTTTCTGAAAAAATTATGAGGAATGTTGTTGCAAAGAAAAGACTATGCTTTTATATCTCCTCAAAGATGAGTCTTGTAAAACAATTTTATATCATGTTGTAGGAATTCATAAGAACAGTTCTGTCCACAACCAAAATTAATGTGAAAACCAGTTCAGTACATTAGCTTCCTATGTTACTTTATTAAGTTTTCTCCAGGAATGTGTTGTTTCATAGGCAATAAACGATGCTTCTCTGTTAAAGGGGGAATCCCGATCTTTAAAGAGCATGCTCAGTTCTGTTTGCTACATTCCTGTAAAAGCTCAGCACATAAAACTATTGCTATTTCTAACTATTGGGATTCACTAGAAGATATGGCATCATGCCAACAATTGTATTTTAGCAAAGATAGTAGAATATTTACATTGTGAAGGTAAAACTTATCCATATATATATATATTAAATCAGAACTGCTTTTTTGAGAGTGATTTGCTATTTAACAATGAAAAAATGCCTTGGATTGCAGTAGGCTTCTGTGCAGTTTTAGGCCCAGAAGCTGCATAACCTGTTAGCAGAGCAGAGTGTATGGAGGTAGAGCAAATCCAGATCTAGCCGCTCTCTATCTTGAAACAAACACACACACTCCCCGCCAACAAATAGTACTGATAAAGCCTATTATTTTGACCTGGGGAAAACAGGAAAGTATGCAAAAATGCTTGCTATTACATTGTTACTGAGGTAACAAATAGCATATTTTGCTACAAGCAATTCATCTGTCAGTACAGGTCCATCTGGCCTTCTTTCTCCAGAAACATATTGTACAAGGGTTGCTGGAAGAAGAGTAAGAAAGGTAGCTGATTAGTATAGATTCCACATAAGCCAGCTTTCATTTAAAAAGAATAGAGAGGCCTGAATGCCACACACACAGCTTAGAGGAATAGAGAAAATGCTAGGGAAAACTAAAATAAATCTGCAATTCATTTCTATACTGTATTATAAGTCCATATGGAAATGCCAAATTACCTATAAGATAAGTGTATATTGATGAACAGGAACTCAGCCAGCAAAAACAACAGGGTCTAGGAATAAAGCCATTTAAGCTGTCCAGGACAACAGACTTTGTGGAGGAGTTGTATCACCACAGGACACAAACTGGACAGAAAGGAGAATAGCTCATGACTCTTCTCAAGAGAGCAGATGTCTAATTACTATTAAAAGAAAGGGAAAGAGACAGCAAGAGATCAGCTCTATTTAAAAGATCTGTTTCTCCTCAAGAAAATGTGGAAAATATCACATTATTGGTATTTCACTTCCAAATGCTAGGAGAGTTAATGATAAATTAAATAATTTTGTGGTATCTACTAATTGCTTAAATAAAGACCTGAGAAATCAGACAAACAGGAATATTAACTTCGAGAGAGAAGCCATGTAGTTCTGAGTGCTGTTTCGACCTCTGATCTCTGTTCTTCTCCCTCAAATATACACTTTTCAAAAATGTTGAGTATTAATTAGAAAGTAGTTGCAGAAGATCCATATAACTTTCTTCAATGGAAGCATCATTCAATTAATTTGTCTCTTCTCTGATAACTTTTTTCACTCTGTGTTTTTTTTTCTCCCTGTTGTCTGTTTTTTGTTTCTTCTGGTCAGGAAAGCTTCCATTCCAAGGACGAGTTCTTCAGAGTGTGGTGCCAACCTGGTTGAGACTACAAGCAGCAATGGCTGCAACAGTGAGTACATTTAAAGTTAAATGATTTGACTCCATAAGGAAGGCGGGGGAGGAAGTTTTCTTTAATTAAAAGCATGTGGTTTATTTATTTTTCAGAAATAATAACAGAGTAAAGCATTAGACTGGAAGAATGGTGGGAAAACAACATGCAGAGCAACCCTAAGAATACAGTAGTTGTAGAGGATGATGTGGTAAGCAAGATGAGAGAAGAAAATAGACTGAAATAGGAGGCTTACTTATGTGTTGGAGAAGACTGCAACTAAAACATAAAGAGAAACAGTTGCACTTATTAGAGTTACTATGTATTTTTAAAGGTGTATCAAATTATACAGAAATCACTATAATCACTATAATTTCTCTTTGAATTTTGTGATATTTTTCATGACAAGTTACTGTTTTCAATAATGCATAGGTAGAAGAATGAGATAATTTTGGTTTTTACTACATGGGAAATAGGAAATAATCTTTTTTTCACTGCACAGAGAATATGAGATAATCATAGGGTTTTTAACATGAGGTAATACTATGAATTTTTGATAGGATTGTCCTTTTTCACAGGATTGCCCCAGAGGAGTTGAGGACTGTCTTGACTGAATAGTTTCAAAATTTATACCTGTGATACATGTCCAGAATTTGGCTCGTTTCAGATACACTTGCCAGATGTAGGGAAAAAAAAAGTACCTTTCTCCAGCTAATACTGATTTTTTTTTTTAATAGTAAGACAACATGAGGATGAGGTACCACTGCTAGTGTATTGGCCAGCTTCCTGGTACAAGATTTTAATTCAAATTAAAAGAAAATATTAAGAAAAGAGATTGGTAATGGTTAAAAGAAGTTTACTAGGTAGAGTATTTACTCTTTGTTTGGTATACGTCCCTAATATTAAGCAAGACGCCTTCCTTGATGGTTATATATTTGTCTTGCCTTCTTCTGAAAATCTCACTACTGAGGGAGATTTAAACCTTATCTTCAATTTTCCAGTTGATATTTCAGATACTAGAAGTCAGGAATTTTATTCATCAGCTCCACTCCTGACACAAAATATTATCCAGCCAGGTGTCTTGGCTGAACAAGTGCTGCCCTCTCTAAAGATTTATTTGTTTTATTCACATAACCATTTATTGATCACACCAACACTATATTATATATCACTATCTGGTTCCTCACAGGATTCTCTGACTCAGACAAAGAGAGGCCAAATGACATGGTCCGTCTCTCTTTCTGCCTTGTCAATACAAAGAGACTGTCTGGTTAGTCAGAGACATAGAAAATGTGAACCAAACAATTTTCTTTTCAACTCATTTCTAGCACTGGAGGTTGAAACCAGCAAAAATCAGATATGTTTCCATAATGGCACATTACCTAGCAGCTCATTATATGGGATTTATAAGGTTGTATTGAAGAGAAAGTTAACTGAGAAAACTTCAGGAATTGAAAGGGRAGAAAATGCAGAATGCAGATTTCTTATCTCTGAAATAAAAAATCTTGAGGTGTATAAAAATATAGATGCAAAGAAAATGTTGAATAAGCTTCTATTCCTAGGGTGTCTACTACACGCTCTAGTGTCAGAAAAAATAGTGTGTATTTTATATCAATGCAGACAAAAGTACATCAAGACAGAGAATAAAAGACATGCTGTTACAGTGTATAAGGTAAGAAATCAAAGAGAAAACCATATTATAATAGCTACTAGAAAACAAACCAGAAAAATACATTACCTTCTGAGAACTCATGTCAGAGAAGTTAGAGTCCAAGTTAAAGCTCAGCATGTGAAGGGAGAATCTGAGGGCACCAAATCAAGTAGAGGACCTGATCCAGAGAAGCTCCTGATCAAGTTATATAAAGCACTAAAAGATACCTTTCTCCCCAAATTAAGCGATCTTATGTGTTATTTTCTGGACTTCAAACCTTTAGCAGATACTCTGAAGGAAGCTGATAATATTGTTTTAAAGGCTAGGAAAGATAAAGGTGATTTTTCATCACATAGGGACATGCCACTGTTAAATACAGAGTTTAGGAGATTTGTAGCAGTACTGACAGCTACATTAGAATCAGTATTACCTAAAGTACTTTGCATAGCCTCAGTGAAAATTAGCCAGAGACGACTGCTGTTAGATAACTTCCATATGTTACTGATCGTGAGACATTCAGACTTAATAACATTAAAGTTTGGTGTACTATTTTCATTGAAGAAGGAAAAGGCTTGTGGTCATCTTAAGTGGAAATTCAGGAAGGAAATATTAATAGAAGATGTAAGAAATAAATGGACTGAAGTTGTACTCTATAAACTCTTAGAACCCTCTCAGCTTTCTAGACAGACATGGAATAGTTATTCGCTGTTACCAATCTTGTTTGCATTATTTGAGAAACAATTTGTACAAGAAGTGAGGATGAATAAAACAAAACCATGTTTAAATGCAAACAAGTTGATTTATGAAACAATATTATCTTTGAATGAAATCCTATTAGCGATTCAGACTGCTTCAAACCCATTGCATTTGAGACCATTTCAGCTTCTAAAATTAATTATTTCAGTTCACAACCTTTGTGAATTTGACATTCAGGTCAAAATGAGATCAGGCTACAAATTCATTTTAAGGTGGTCAAATGCCACAGAAAGTACAGGGTAGCCAACATTACATATAATTTAATAAAATAGTACAACACACTCTAATAATGCTTGCTTACAAAATTAAGCAAGTAGTCCTGTGAGCAATAAAGCTAAGGAAACACTGGTTCCAATGGATCAGATCTTGTGGTTGGAGTCACTGGAGTCTAAAAAAGTGTTACATGTGTATGCAGGGGCAAGTAATAAGGTCTCTCTTCTCCGCTTGACTCCTGTTTTCATGAAACATAATATCTCATGTCTTTAAAATTACCCCTCCACCAGTTGAAAGGTTATGGAGGGAAGAAAAGGGGAAAAGACTAATTTCCTAGGAACCTCCACTAATATGATTACACAACAATTTATTACAGTGTTATGGCAAAAATTCTTTTATACCTGAGGATCACGTTTTCCTTCCAGAATCTTGTAGTAAAGGTCTCTTCATAGTGTTTTGCAAAAACCTTTTGATCACTTGCAGAATGAAATGCCAGCCATTAGCGGGGAAGCTCTTTATAGACCTAAATAAGAGGTTGCTTATATGTTACTCAGTATATAATTTTTTTTCCATTAGTAGCCCAAACAAACACCAGGGCAAAGTACAATGAAAGGAGAAGGAAAAATGGCTGTTCAAAGAAAACAAGAGGATTTTTCTGTGCTGCATAGTCTTTTGATTTATATTGTTAAATATTAAGCGGGAAGACAACCAATGGGAAGTCCATTTGGTAGCACTTCCCATTTTAAAGGTACCTTCTGTTATGCCACCCCTTCACAATTTAACACGCTAAAAAAAATTATTTTCCTCCTGGCCCTGCATTTTTAAAGAGCAGTAGAGGGGCTCTGATAGTATGACTCAGTTATTTGAAAATGGAAAGCAGAGAAGAAACRGAGGAGAGAACTTACCGCAATAGAAATGGTGTCTATGCCATTGCTTTGTGCTGTGAGTGTTCTGACTAGGAGCTATTGAACTGACCAGAGTCCAGGCAGAAAGGGAAAGCAGTGAGCTTACCTAAAAGGCTAAAAAATCCTGTTACGTGTTCAGCAAATTCTGTATCAGGAGATACATACCTAGAAGGGACTGCCCAGGGAGAGGGAGAGCTTTAGCCAAAGGTGGTTATGGATTTAACATGGGACACCCAACTCTTCTACATTAAAAAACAAAACAAAACAAACCCCTCAATTATGTTCCTTTGGTATTTAGCATCCTTCCAGATTTAAGGGACACCGAGCTACTTCCAGTAAAAACTGAAAAGACTGTGGATTAGTTTGGGTAAGAGTTTTCACTTGTACTATGACCATATTCAAACCCAGGGATATTAATGAAGATTTATCTGTGTAAGTTTGGGAAAAAAAACCTAGAACTAAATTGTGTTATGATTCTCTGGCAATGTTATTTAGATTACCAGGATGTGTATGTTCACTGTAACCTCTCTCAGATATAATGCCTTTTGTTGACATCTATATACTTAAATGAAGAGATGGAATATTCCATTGATATGGAATAATCAAAAGAATCTAGACATAAATTATTTGCTTTTTGTGGTTAAGATTAGTGAAAAATGTGCTTCTTTCAAGGAAGTACTGCAGTATTTCCTGCACTTTGGGGGAAAATGAGCAAACAAAAAAACCCAAACATGTGCATGCCTAAAGATGTTTAAAAAGACTAAAAACTTTTTCATTATTGTTTGTAACATTATCTGCTTGTGCGTATCGAAAGTCTGTTCTTGCTTTTCTTGTGATTGTAACCTGTTCAACATAATCTGTATGTAATGTGAGAGAGCAATTTCTTGATAGCAAAGTACCAAATACAAATTTTGTGAAATACTGATAGGCAGATTGGCACTCAGTTCCATTTTTGGGACTGATACTCCACAAAACCTTTCGCCAGGAATTATTTCTAGCTAGCTAAGGGCGTGTAAATAAAACCTGCAGCTGTAGCACCTGATACAACAAGATATTGCTGTTTTCATCCCCCAAATTAAAACTACAACCAATTTCTAACACTTCTAAATGCACCCCTCTGTCAGTTTGTGTAACATTTGAACATTCTTTTTCAGTGTACATTAAAAGAGACTGTTTTCAAATTATCCTCTCAATTTAAGTAATGATATTTTGACTACAACTTCTGTACAGGCAAATGATGGGCTGTAAAAATGTAGCTGAGCATCAACTGGTGGCATTTTTAACAGGGCTCTGCGATTTGAATGTATGTTGTGTGTTCTCCATCAAGGAATTTGCTGCTGTTTCAAACTATTCAGTCATTTTCACCAGTTCTGGAGATTCTAGGAGAGTTCCTGTTTTGAGGGTGTTTGAGTGTTTGCTCTCATTGTTGCCATACTGACAACTCAGCTAAGACAAGCTTATTTTAAAAAAGCTGTTTCTAACTCTTATAGCTGTGAAAATTTATCTTGAAAAGGTGACGACTGCCACTGATTCAGTGATATGAATCACTCTGAAACATTTATTTTGAGAATTTTGTGCTACCTGCTAATCTCAGTGAGGTTCTAGCTGTGAAATCTAATGATGGCAGTTTATAAATTGTATTTAAAAGCATTTAGAAGCACAAATCCCATTGATTTGGGAATAAAATTTTTGCTCCTAAATTATCAAAGCACTTGAAAAAAAAATCCAATTAGCTATTTCTCTGCTAATAATTCTAACATAAGTATCCAGGTAATATCATTTCCAAATAATCCAAAAGTATCTTATGCCTTTCCTTTGAAAAAAAGTTTCCAGTTTTTCACTGTAGCTATATGTTGTCTGTTTAGAAAAATACCCTACATTGTTATGAAGTGCTGGTAGGCATAAAATAATCAGCACAAGGGTCCTACAATGTTTGAACTCGTGTTTGTTTGACCTAAAACTGTGGCACAGGACCAAGGCACACCACCACCGAAGTGAGCTCAGTTCACCTGGCTGCACATCTCTGAGCCTATAGTTCAGGAGACACATTGCTAGACAGAACACCCTCAAGGCTAATCCAGAGCCCCTCCGAAACAACAGCCTCTTCTGGAGCCTGTGTCTGGCTGAGAAATGGGCTTGGGAACAGGAAAAAGTTCAAGTAAGAAATTTGATAATTAGAGTCTAACGTTTATCTTATCTGCTTTTGTGTGCACAAAATAAAACTGCTGTATTAAGATGGAATGTATTTTAGAGATCCACCACAGACTCATACAGTAAAAAAAAAAAAAAAATTCCCCACAATATAACATGAAAAATAATCAGACAGTGGGGGAAATAATTATTTTCTTAATGTTTGCAGAGTGCCCAGAGATTGTAATATAAAAGACCATTTAAATTTACATGTTTACTATCTTTGTAACTTCTAACTGTGCAAACTTCCAGACCTCAAACTTTATTTTCCTGTATCATTCCATTGAGTAAAATAGAAGCATCTGAATGGCAAATGGTTTTTAACTTGTTCTCTCATTTGGCCAGACACTAGGCATTCAGAAAACTTAGGTCGATACCAAAGTTAGTGTCTTATATGAAGGCTAACGAACACCACTACAGAGTTACTTCTAGTAGAAAGAAGTTCTCCATTTTTAGAAAGACAAAAATAAACTAAGAGGGGGTAATGACACTGAGTGAGTTTTGAGGTAGACTTTTAACTAAAAATTAATTAAGAATCATATGTAACCACTTGGTTTTTTCAAAATTTAGTCTGAGGTTTAACATTCTTATCAGCCTTCTCTGCTGCACGCTGAAAGTCAAAGTTTGGCTGCATCATTTACGTATCTTGGTTTACTGTTCCCTGCCAAGGGGGCATGATTCAGTCTGACTCATTCATCTCTTAAAATGCTTGTTCCAATATTAACTTGGGCCAAAGCAAATCTGACACAGAGTGTAACAAAACCCAAATTCACTATCTTTGCAGTTTTCTGCAGTTTTAACTGAAATTGCTTTCTGGCAGTACAGTTGTGACAATTTAGCATAATTTGGCTCCTCTTTATCAAATTATTCTTGCTTTCTTACAACAGCACGTTATAGAAATGTCCTATAATGAGGGGATTTTTGGATTAGTAATTTTAAAATAAAAATTATAGTAATAGTTTTGTTTGGTAATTGCTGTTTTGGTTGTGCAAGTACGAGGTTATACATCACACCACTTGCCTATTATTTTTTGTACTTTTGAAACCTACAGTTCACTTAATTGAAACATGCATTAAGAAAAAATGTACAACGAAACATTATTCATATTCAAAACATGGGGAAAAAGAATGTCTTTTATCTTTTGTCAGCAAAACCATCACTCCTCCCTGCAGGTCTTGTGACTTTGAAGGTTTTCTTTTTTTCTCAACAAAACCAAAACCCAGTTGTGGTCACTTAGGGACTATATTCTCTTGCTGGAAACATATTACYATCAGCACTGTAACTGCAGATAATTACCTTTAGAGCAGTCCTGCTATTCACATTTGCCTCAATTACTGAATATTCATTTAACTAAGTTTGTCCGCTTCAAAACCTCATGGTTATCTTTTGAGTGACAGAGGTATAAATTATTGCACTGCCTTTTGGTACGTGCACCTTTTAAGCAAATATATTTTGGTTTCACTCAGGAGTTGTCATGGTTGAAGAGCAAATGACAGTGTAGAAGCAAAATGAATTTGGATAGCAAAACACTTTAATCACAGATGTTGCAATTTTATCAATTACACCACTTCCCTGTCACTTGGAAGACATGACGTGCTCTGGGAGAGACAGCGTAGCAGTTCCAGCCATGCAGTGCATGGTTCTGGGGTCCCCTGGGCTCATCCCCACTCCCTGAGGTTGGAGAGATGATCCTGGACTCTGGTGCAGGCTCTTGGGGTTCCTGCCCCAGCATATTTCTGTACTATGTTTACCTCTTAAGTGTCCACAGCTACAGGACCTCACTGATGATCAGCCCCTTCAAACCACACTCTCATTTCCTGTTTTGCTGCACCATTGTTGGAGCTCACCATCTGCTTCTTCGGACACTTCTGGACATGTTCGAACTGTAGTTCAGGACACGTGGTTGATCATACTTCATCTACTTCTACTACAGCAAAAAGTTAAAGTTCATGGGCTTATGCTAGCAGCGATGCTGACCAGCCCTAACTCATGCTAACTGCCACAGGAATCCTGTCCGTGTTACAGAAATTAAACATTTTCTTTGCATCCTGTTAAACATGTAGCTTATGCAGACAGAAAGGGCCAAACATGACATTCCGGCTATGCTGAAAAAGAGAAAACATGTATCCAGCTCCCACTGAGAGGCTTCTCTTAAAAATCAAGCATACTCCATTTCCAAATACCTTTCCTTCTAAATGCAGTAACTAAACATTTTCCAAGTCACACCTACACTTACTAATCTCCTATCCCTAGAAGGCCACTGGGAGTTCACAGCTCATCCTCTTTGTCTTTTAATTAAAAAAAGAAAACATCAACACAGCCATGGGAAGGTGCTATCTATGCTCAGCACCCACTGAAACCAACAGTTACCTCTCAGGACAGATATGCCTATCCTAGCTCGTTAGGCCAAGTTCAGGAAAAGTTTTAACTAGACATGGGCAGAAAGTTGCCAACTGTAGTCCTGGTTGGTACATTTAAAGCAAAATATCGTTATTTTGTTGTACAACATACAGCTAAGTATTTTCTTTTTACTACACTGAAAACAGGCCAGCTGCCTGATTAGGCGTTTAGAAGTGTGGTGAAATAGTGCAAAATTAATCTTATTTTCTTGTCATTCTATTACTAAGTGAACATAAAAGGGAGAAAAGAATTTAAAAGGGAGCAAATATATTATTAGCTATACTGAGACTATGCTGAATTTACTTACTTGAACTTTGCAATACTGCATTCCAGCTGCAGCAATCAGAACAGGTGACTGATGTAAAAGCATGGGAAAAACAAGTCTTGTTTAAAGGCTCTATATAAATAGAACATAGCCAGATCTTGTGTGCCCCACAATTTCAAATTAAAAAGCAAAAAACTTTTTAAAGGAACTTAAAGATACCAGGTAGTCTTAATTTTTAGCACTCTGGATTTAAATGTTTATAATAGAGAGCATCATGCTACAAGAGAATCTAAAAGAAAAGGCAACCAGTGCATTTTGATTGTGTAAACTTAAATACAGAAAGACGAAATTGCTGGTACACATGAAGTAGCAGGTATTATTCTAAACCAGATATTTAAGACAACTGAAATTCAGTTCAAGATGGTGAGACAAGTTGAGCTTATAACTGGACAACACCTCTTTAAATCAGAGCTTTTTCTCTAAGAATAGAAGGCAAGGTACTTTTACGTATTTTCATCTTTATTTAATGAGCACTTTGTTATCTTTCTCTAAAGGTTTTCATTCATTTTATATCTAGTAAAATCATTCAGTTCTGTATATAGGACTCAAGTCTGGGCAGGTTGTGCATCTCTCTTGAAGTAAAATCCAGGAAATGGTGGATTTTATGCATTAGTAGTTTTTGTAGACTGTTTTACGTACATAAATAGAGCACATCAAAGTACTGTTTCTTTCTACATGTTTATATTTAGACTCCAACTGCCATTTGTGCAAACCATTCTCATTTTGGAAGAAAGAGGATTTCTTCAATTGCAGAATTCCATCAAGTATCATTTACCTGCAATTCTGATGTGTACAGGGGTTTACACAAAATGCAAAGCTTTCTCGCAGCTATTATATTAAACTCTATTCCAACTACCAAGATTTGATAATATTACCAGAATTATGTTTATGTTTTGGAAGGGGCTTTGATTGCAAGATGTCCACTCTTCCAGACTTCTCAGCTTTCTGGAATGAAACAAACAGCTCACTGAAGCATTAAAAACATATTTACACTTGGTGTGCTTTAGCTGAACCAAGATGAATAAGAGTCATAACGGTAGTATAACCATGAAGCAGGTCATCCTTTATGTCATTACATTCTCTTAATATGAAATTCCCAGTAACTATTCGATCACATCCTATTTCCCCATGTCCAAAAAAGCCAAAGAGGGGAACGTTTGGAAAAAACTTCCTAAATGCATCTGCTTCCATATTCCTTTTGGTTTTATAATGCCGATATCCTCTGCCAACACACGCAAACATGAAGCCAATGGTGTTACGCTCAGGGATGTTTGCTGCTTTGAGACGCTGCATGGCGGCTTCTGCTGTCCTCTCATCAGCTACATCCTGGTCTAACAAAACAGTGGCACTCTGGATCTGGGGACCGCTGAAAGCCAGCCCAACCACACCGCAGGCATCGCCGGGCTGGGCATTGTTACTGAAAGGCAACAGGCACCGAGTTAGAGAACGTTCCAGGGACCACTTCCAACCTGAATAAATTTCTGCTGTGGCAGAAGTAGATTTCAAAGCAGACCAACATCCTAGTGTTTTGAAAGCCACCCATAGTTAAAAAACAAACCAAAGCCTTCAAATTTTAGCAACCTTTTTTTTTTTTTAGCAACCTTTCACAAGGAAAAACTTTCACATCCATTACCAGGGATTAAGCGTAAGCCTACCTTTCAAATACACGCCAAATTCAGCAGTTTGCCTATGTCACAGCTCTGTAATTCCAACTAAACTGTTAGTTAAACTTAAGACAAGCAAAGATACTCAGCATTTACATATCAAACCAGGGCAGCAGTCAGTAATGGCTTCAGATTCATGTTGCTTTAAGTCTCCTTGGTTGGCCAGGACACATTGGTTTTAGTACTTACCTACTCATGCTTTTATTAGCAATAATTTAATATATGGTCAGCTCTCTTATCTGGAGTAATGGTGCATTTGGCATACATCAGATGCAAGAAAAAATGTTGGTATTACTATGGAGTCCAGACCCATGCTGGCATGAGAGGAGCCCGTGGCAACATCTGCACTGCACACCCCAGTGCTGGACGCTCCAGTGAGGATGCACCAGCATCTGCGAGTCAGACGGCACAAAGGGCTCTCCCTCTGCAGCAGAGCAGCTGGAGCAACTGGAGCCCCAATCTGCCCTGCAGGTATCCTGGCAGAGGGAAGGGGTTTAAGCTAGATAAGATCTAGCCCGGTCCTGTGCGTGCCATGTCCTTCAGCAGCGGCAGCGTATTAGGTGTGCTCCTGGGGCACAGTCCTGTTTGAGTGTTCAGCTACTGCTCTGTAATGTGAACCAAAATGAGGTTGATATAGAAACAAAAAGTTCACATAAATGGTCTCTGTCACAATGAGTGATAATTTATCTGCAAGCCAGAGAGTAAACACAGACTGCAATAAGCACACATAGGGTATCTGAAGCTGCAAATCTCCTTTGCAGTGGGTTTCTCCTAGCTGGGTTTCCAGAATCCAATTTGTAACACAAGCTTCCAGCTTTTCTGGCTAGATCACAGTGTAGCAGCTGGACTTTATTCTCTTAAAAAAAAAATTATCATTTTACTACCGTTAATGGGCATTTCTAATATGATGTAACTAAAAGGCTATGGCTTCTGCAGTGTTTCTACCATTTTAAATCTTCTTTACGATTTACCTTGAAAAAGATACCTACTTCTCAGAGGTCAGTGATGTAAAGCTCTCCACTTGTCCCCCAGCCAGGATGATACTTTTCTCATTCAAAGGATTGACTATTTGATGAAGAAATCGAGTCGCTCCAGACTTCCAGGAGTTGTAGCCAAACAGAAGAACCACCCGGAGATCTGGGTTATTCTTCAGACCTACAAACAAAAACACAAATACCAACCCTATTATTTTTAAATCCTGACCCCTGAAGTCCAACCATCTTAGTCTCTCCTCAAGTAATACATCACACCTTTAGTAATGGCTTTCCATTGCTGCAGTTGGGAAAACAAGACACAAGTTACCCAGGCATTCAGGAGCTGGGCTGCATTCCCCACGTAAGTGAGAATTTCTGAAAAGAACCTAGCAAGGAAAAGAAGACTGCATCTGCTTCCTCCAGCTTTCAACTTCTTTAGCAGAGCATTTGAGTTTTACCACAGCCTCTGAAGGCACAGCTCTTCAGTTTTACTTGGCAGCCTTAATCGTCCTTTTGCAGATAAGAACTGAGCGTATAGGTTATTCAACAAGAACCACAACGCAGTAAATAGCTTTACCTGAAAATTAATTACGTTACATACATCAGCCAGTTGCTTATCCCAAGGCAGAAACTCCCAGGTTCCCAGAAGACTCAAGAAACCCTCAATATATTACTCTTCATAAATGATCTACCCTGCTGAGGACACAACGTGAGGAATGTAAACTGTATTTACTGAAATATGCTGTCTTCTGTTCTACCTCTCCTTGCCACAACACCTGACTTAGGATCTAAATGCAAAGTTATTTTGGAGAAGAAGAGAAGCAGCTCCTCCCCACTTTCTTTACAGTTTCTAAACTGTAGTGATGGGAATCATTCCCAATGGCACAAACTCATTTATCGTTAATTTTTAACCAACTAGAGGTTGCTCAAAACCTAACAGCTCCCTCTGAACAGCTCCACTTGGAACCTAACTGAGGTAATCTGAGATCAATACTCGGGATAACTTAATCTTAATACTCCAGAGAATGAGAAGAACAGAGATGCAAAATTACCAGCCGCAGCCCTAGAGAGCCACAGCGTGCTCTATGAATGGAGTTAGCACAGAAGCTGTTGCTTCCACGCTGGCACCTAAAAGAGCAATACAACGCTTCACAAAAGCCCAGATAAAGAGGAGAACAAGGACATACCTGCTTCAGCAAATTTACTTTCATCAAAGACCCTGTTCTTCAAGTCTTTTGAAAAATGGAAGGTATGAATTTTCACCCCATCAATTTTGGGAAACAACAGAGCAAACCCAGCTTCGCCCTCTTCAATTTCTTGAGGTTGATTGCTGCTTGAACCCATAGGGGTAACTACAAAGATACAAACCCAGACATCTTGCGTTCAGTGATTCTAATACTTTCATCTACACTGTAACACAGATTAAAAGAGGCAGAACAGCTTAGACGATGTTCATTTCCGTAACGACCTAGCTAATTGACAACTGGTGTGATTTTTCTGATGTTTTGGCAAGATGAAGCATGTAGAAGTCCTGCCGGCTATAGATCATGCTGAAGTCACTTTGGACAAGGAGACATGGATATATTTGGACACTTCCCCCTAGCCACACCAAATATAAATCAGTTGGAAAACAAGCACTGTGCAATACAGCTGTCTCAAGCCTTCCTGCGAACTTCTGCAGTTACGCAAACATACTCAGATTTTTAAGGACCACAAGTGAAACGGGGAAAGGTGCTATACAAGCGTGTGATGACAGTATAAAGCAAACTGACACAAATATTGGAGTGTATTATTGAATTATGCTAGTGATAACAATCAAATACCCTACTTATGCTGTGGGAAAAGAATTTAAGGCGAGAAACTAGGAAAAAACTTTCTAATGATAAAAAGCGAAGAACTAGAAAAAGACTGCCAAGGGAGGCTGTGAATTTTCCATAGTTATTGCGTATGCCTCCTGCTACACCATAACAAACAGGTAAAGACTGAGCATGTCCTGTACAATTAGTCACAATGTGACTCTGAAAAATACAGATAAATCCAAGAAACATTCAATAATTACATTAAGGTGCCAGGAAAAACTGCAGTAAGCTGCCTACTCAATTAAATCAACCCTTTTAATTATAACTGCATCACATGAAGTGAGAATTTAAGCTCCACATGAATTCGCAGCGACACTGTGAACTCCTTAAAATTTAAGCTAGTGCTGAACAAGGTGAGAGAACATGGTAATCGCTGTGAGAACTCTCCTGTCAGTCTGCAGGACTATGCTTTCAAAAATGTATGAAATTGTGATAAACAGGAACCGGAAGAGATGTGCAATACACTGAACATCTTCAAGCTGATCTCTCAGAAAATCACACGTTTTCCTCCTACCTACAATCCCCGGGGTGACCAGTCCAAGAACCTGACATCGCTTTGGCAACAATTTTTCGAGYGCAATTGCTGTTTCTTTACTGTTTCTTTTCCTGGCTGTTAAAAAAAGAAGAAAAAAAAACCCAAAAGAAGTAAAAATTAGTTGTTCTGAATGGTACTGGAAGAAACCTTGCAGTCAATCCCATCCTATTTAACCAATGCCGCCTATCAGTGGCTGCCCTGTTAACAACATGGCAAATCTGTACTAATCGGTAAGAGCACAGGACTACTGGCATGCAAACAGAACCAATATCCTCCAGAGAATAGGAAAGGAACTTGKCTGTGTAAAATAACACACATCCACGAGCTGTGTTTCATACCACAAATGTGAAACTATGTGGTCGCGTTTTTTGCAAAATATTTACTTTCCCTTGAAATTCAAATTCAGAGAATTCCCTTTCAGCTGACTTTCCTCTACGTGCTGTACCTACATCCCAAGTACTTCTTGAAGCGGGGGTGAGTCAGTTCAAGGTTTACCTTTCTTTTGCTCGTGACACTCCTCATGCCCACTGAATGTTTCTGCGTCTGCTATATAAAGCACGGTTTGTGGCAGCACGTGCACCTTCTGTAAAAAGACGGGAGAAGACGCAGGGCTGCGCCACCGAACCGCTTCCACGAGGCCCCGTTCCACAGGAGGGAGGGAGGCTCCTGAAGCAGGAGGAGCGGGAGGAGAAGCCGAGGAAAACCGTTCGCCGTTCCGCTCCGCTTTGCTTGCGCGAGCCGTCCCTGAAGCACGAGGACACCGACCCCCGCCCCCCCGAGACCGCCTGTCTCGCGAGGGACTGTGCCTCACGCCACCGCCGCCGGGGCGCGAGGCCCCCACGCGCACCCACCTCCAGCTCGCGGGCTAGCGCGCGCACCAGCGCGTGGCTCTCGGCGGGGCCCGGCTCCAGCGCCGACACCCAGGCGACGCGCTGCCGCGCCCGCAGGATCCGCCGGGCGCACTCCCTCCACAGCCGGCACACGCTGCAACGCACCACGGACACCGCGTCGGCGGGGCCGCCCCGGCAGCGCCCCGCCCCCGCCCCCGGCACCTCGGAACCGGAGCCAACTGCCACGGCGGCGCCCACCCCCGCGGCCCCACCCCTTACCAGGCGGCGCGCAGCAGCGCCTTGGTGGGCAGGAAGCCGAGGACGCGCTCCACCACCTCGGCCAGGTTGCCGAGGACGAAGGCGCCCTTGGCGGCGGCCTCCATGGCACCGCCGCCACCCCTCAGCCGCYCCCCGCGGCCTTCCCTTCCCCGCCGCGCCGACGGCGCTCTGCGTCACCCGCGCGCCGACGCTCCCGGGGCGGAGTTCCGGTCACGCGGGGGCGTGGACAGCAAGCGCAGCCACACTTCCGCCGCCTGGCGGCGGGGAGGACCCGCCCCGCTCCCGCCCCGCCCCTCTCAGCCGCGCCCCGGGACCCAGCACGGACACAGCGCACTTCTTAAAATGGTTTTTATTCATAAACTTGATGCAAGTTTACAAATTACTGTACATTGCCAAGTAACTCTGCAATGAGAAATGGAACCCAAACCAAAGCATGCGCCGAAGTGCGGGGTCTGCCTGCGCCGCGGCCGCGGGCGGGCGGCAGCGCCGCGCTCGCAGGCGGCAGCCGCGGAGAGCCGCCTGCGCCGGCCGCTGCTCCCCTCAGCGCTCGGCCACCAGGGTTTATACAAATACTGGTACAACCACGCAAGCAGAAAGGCTGGGAAGTCACCCACCGTACATTGGAAACAAGACGTCATTGGGAGCAGTGCCAAGCCTCTCCCCAACCGTTTCTTTCGAGCTAAAAACTGGACCTAGAAGCAAATGCACAAGGACCCGCGGGTGCCCGAGAGAGAAAAGAGCACAAATGCGATAGTCAACTAAAAAACCGTAACAAAAACATGCTTCTGCGCTTCTAAAAAGTGCTTAATCCATGGTACACAGCCTTAGCTCAGCCCCAGAGGGGTGCAAAGGCCTAATGACGAGTACTACAACCAAAATAGAATGGATTTAGGTAAGGCAATGAAATATAGTGTAATTACACAGACCCAGATTCATTTCCTAATAAAGCAAGAACAGTTCCCATTAGTCTCGATAACAAAACCACCGTCATGACTATGGCAACATTTCTTAAACCTCTGAATCAGATGATGAGTTTTTGTACTTTATTGTAGCTTTTATATAAAAATTTTTCATTCAAGGACTTTCATCTCGATTTGTGCCAATCACTTCATAAGTTCATTAGTTTACAAATGATTGCAACAACCCGTTAATAAAATGGAACACCTAAAAAGGTTTTTAGTATTTTAAATAACTTCAAGCTTCATACTGTGGCTCTTCTTGTTAAGGAGGTTGAGCCAGCAAGTAGCAGGAACAGCCCAGCAAGTTCTGATGCCCCAGTGGAAGTGACTAGTTACAAGTTTTGTTGGCACAGCCTTGCTCTGCTTAAAAAAAAAAA
>JAYKAV010003257.1:0-84992 GCA_035582835.1 Phoebastria nigripes | reverse complement strand
AAAAACCAAAAAAACAAAAAGCAAAAAAAGAAAACAAACCAAAAAAACCAAACCAAAACAAAAAAATCAACATAATCTAAACAAAGAGCATCTTTTCCAAGAAACAGTTCATATTCTCATACAGCCATGAAAAACGTTTAATGACTTAACATACATGTGTTTTTCCTATATCATTAATTTGGAAATACTACAAATGCTGTCATTTCAGACCAGAAAAACTACCGTGATTTGCAAGACCTGACATTTCCTAAAACAGTATTAAACAATGTATTAAACTTCTTGGCTTTAAATGAAACAATACAACGCAAGTCTCTGCAGTCTGCATTTTGCAAAAGGTAAGAAATACACAAAAGTGTGTGAACAACTCACTCCTATTGAATGATCTTTAGTAACTCGATAGCCTGCTGTAGGGAGCTTACGCTTTCAAACAAAAAAAGGGAGAAGGGAGGGCGTGGCCCAAATATGCTTAATCCATAAGAACAAATACGGTAAAGGCCCAAACTGCTCAGTCCAGATACCTAAGAAGAGCGGAATGGTAAGGCTGTAACTTATACTTTACGTGTCAGTTGACAGATTATCCACTAACTTATCTAATAGCTAAAGTCTTCAGTACGGCTGTTATAGGGGCACTCATAGCTTGAGTCTGTGTGTTGGAAAACATAAAAAAGAGCTTGTTTTGTTGACATTGGTCCAGGTATACAACAGTCCTCATATTAGCCATCTTCTTTCGGAGGAGTGTACCAGCCTGTGGAGAACAGAGAAATGCATTAGGTACCGACGCTGCTACGTCAAGGCGATCTTACCATCTCACTCTGAATTTGTAGGAGATGGAAGCCTAATCTGCCTCTTTCCTTCCCTCTTAAAGTAGGCCAGCTCAGTGAGACCTAAACGCTAGTGGTCTGCAGTGGGAGATAAAGCATGTGGCATATTCCAGGATCAGACCCAGCATTTGGGCATGAAAAATACTTCCAAGGTTGGGGTTTTTTGTGGCAGCAGCTATCTTGAGTTAGACAAGCTGGACATCAACAGAGGAAGCTGTTGAAGGAGGAACATTGCTGTAACAAAACCAAATGGAATATAGGTAAAACCCCCAAGTCTTCAAGCCACTTCAKGCACAGACATACCAATATGACTACGCTGGGATACTTATATATAAATTCCATCTTGCATACTGAAGAGTTAGGCACGCACAAGCATTTGAACGGTTTATTCTACTTCTGCAAATCTTGCTGTAGGAATGGGCTCAGAAGTGTCAGTTGAATAACTTGCCTCCTGATAGGATTTGGCATGTTTAGCAGTTGAATCATACCTGATCGGGTGTGCATAGTTTTTTCTAGCCACCTCCAGATCTCCAATCTGAATTCTCCCAGCCACTATTGTAAAAAAAATCCCTAAAGTTTTGTACAGTGAGTGCAGGGCCTATTTATGTTGTCCCAGAGAACAGGTAGCAGCTATAAGTTAAAGACACCTTTGGCAGCAGCAATAAATGCTGTGAATGCTTTGTGTACAGCTCCTGACGCAGCAGTAATTACTGCTAGCGTATAGCTAGAAGTAAACAGACAGCCATGCTGGCTTTTGTAGCAAACTAAAAAAGCAAAAGACTCAGTTAATGGCAAGATCAAAATATCATAAAATTGGAAAGCATTTAAAGTCATTATCTTTGATCTTCCTCCCAGTCATAGAGAAGGMATTATGTTCAATTTTAGTGGTAGGCAACCTGAGGTGCTCACTACGGTCACACCGAAATACGCTCTCCTGTTCACAGCAACATGAATTCCCAGAGGAGACTGTGTCCAACCTGGACCAAAAGAACATCATGGAAGTGGTAACTGGGACTAACTCCCTCATCACGAGACCAGGGTACCAATTCTGCTGACTACTTTTATATAACATGTAAGCCACCAAAACCTTTTAAAACCTCAGGTCATTTGTTGTCTTCTCATCCTGGTACAATCAATGCAATTATACCTGAAGCACTTGAATACTTGTTTTATGCAGCTGAGAGACCATTAACTGGCTTTAAATAGGGTAAAAAAAAAAAAGTGTCTCCCATTTCTATTGCAGTTTTCCAGCCAGTGCACTTCACTTGGACTTTTTTGTATTTTTTTTATCTCTGGCCTTTCTTTCCACTTTATCTCTTCCTTAACGATTACTACTACTAAGGTCTTGTCACACTGAAACAAAGCCTTTCAGGGAAAGAGGCAAACTTCCAGCAGGTACTTCACTAACAAATAAGACACTTTAAAAGCTACAGTAACAATATAGTTACTAGATCARCTGGCTGAAAATGAATTGAACTACCTTTCAAAAGACAGTAGGAACACATGKAACATTGCTATATTCATGTAAGCTGGAAAAGTTGCAATGATTGTTAGTCAAGTTACTTTAAGCACTATTGTCTTCCTAGTGCAAGATGAGAAAAAGGAAACACCATTTATGGTCTTCCCAAGCCAACATAAGACACCCTGGCACTTCAAGTTTTACTGCGGCCAAATACCAATTCCCAGGTTGCTGTGCAGACAAGAACAAAGTCACAAGAATATACATACCATTTTTCTCATGTATTTGTACTAGTGACTTATAGGACTGCTGTGCTCTTGCTAGATTATATTGATTCTGAAAGGAGAAAAAACTAACATAAAAACCCTGCATTTAGACATGCAGAACTTAAAAACAGTTTTATGAAGAAACTGTACAGTGGGCTTACAAATAAAAACCATGCATGATGTTACAACATTCCTGGCTTTAAAGTACTAGATTTTCAACACAAATACTCTTATTTTCTCATTTCTCCTCCATCATAATGACAATAATTTGTATACCCCTGCTGCTGGAAAGGCCCCTCTATTGGAGGGTTCAGAACCTGAGGTCACAACCAGAAGGGCAGGCTTCAGGCAATCCCCACCGTAACTCTGTCCCGCTCAGCTGACCAGTTACCAGGTTAGACAGAACTGTGATCATAAACTTTTACATCTTACCTAGTTCACTATCCTTGAATCAGTACTTAAAAACTGCCATCCAAGTGACAACTTCATTGACTTAAACATTTAAACATCCTTTGAAAACAGCATTTAGTACTTCAAAGTCTTTTAAGTTATGGCCCATTACCAGCACGCACACTTGAACTGAATTATGATTTTGATTAATGCTGAATGGCTAGCTCAGAAGTATTTGCATAGTATTATTTTTCACCCTCTCATGAAACTTTGCAGGTGTCTAGTCCAGCAAAAGGAGAACTTCTTAACATCAGTGTATGCGATCCTGGCACTCAGGCTGTCATCTACACCCCTACTCTGAGCCAGAATTTCCAAATCCCCCCGACTCCCAATTCCGAATCCTCCTTCCCTCCCCCCTTGCCAATACAGGGATAGTACAAGTCCAACTACTTACACACCCTGCCCATCCCAAAGTTTTATCCTCCTCATACATTCATCATTTCTTAACAAACTCATAGTTAACTGCCAATAAAACACTCATACATGCAGACATCAAGAAAAATCAAAATCCAAATATATTTGCAATGACATTTTTGTCATTAAGCATCTTCTATGCAAGTCGGCATAGAAATGGAAGCCTAACAGTAATTTGTGTAATTGATACACACAGTGCATTTACCTTATTGGCTCCGAACTGTACTCTGGCTTTTCCTTTGACTAAAGTGGCATTGATCTGCATGATGACTGATTCTATTGAATAGGCACTGCTCCAGCCCTGGAGGAGGAAGGAAATATTTCTATATAACATGTACTTGCTTCTTGTGCTCACCTTGCAAATCTATTTTGAAATGTGTGCTTTGGGATTTTTTTCCTATTTCCCCCTGCACTCCAGTTTTAGTTTTAACTACTTGTTTTCAGTTAACAACTTTTATTTTCCAGAGAAAATCTGGAAAGTGATATACAGTATTAGTACTACGAACCTGTAGGAAAAATGAAAAGGCTGAATCACACATTTCCAAAATACAGCAAGACAGAAACAAGAAGAGCTCCATTATTACACTATTTACACATTTTCAGCAACATCTCAACAGAAATTACAACTTCTTGTTGTAAGAAGCAGAAAAGACTGCTACCTAATGAAGCCATTGAGTGAGCTATGACAATTTTGCTCCCATGAAAATTACTGCTTCTCTCTGGCATTGCTTTACCTTCCAGGGTTCACAAAGGTTTCTGCCAGAGCCTGCATATAAGTTACTTCATTCATTTACTTATTTTAAAGAGAAAACCGATTGCTCTGTCTACACAGGAGTCATCTATGCCTAGAATCTTCTGCGTTCCTCACTTCTCCAGAGCTGACTTCGTGTAGTAGCAGAGGCTTCTGGGAAAGAAAACAATGTGTCTTGCTCCTCAGAACTCACTCTTTACACTGGCTTCCTCCCAGAAATGCTGAGAATTCAAAGTTGATGCGCTCTCACTTCTTGCCTCTTCCTCAGACCTCTTGTAAGCCATCCAAGGCAGAAAAGAAGATCTTACACAAGATCAGCAAGGCAAATCTTGGGAGGTTTATTCCACCATGTTCCCTTTGGAGTGTGTAATTTATTCCACACAGGGATTCTTCAAATCAGGGGCAACACCTATTTTCATTATTTTAAAGCATGCTTTGTTATTATCTAGATAACAGAGTCTGTGTTCACCTGTTTAGTAAGAAGTTCCATGCATAATGCACCTCCACCTAGGACATACCTAGAAACAAACGTGAAAGAAAAATATATTTGACATCAGCAGTTAGTAAAAAGATGAAACTGTTCACAGCACTTTAAGCTCTTGCAGGCTAGTTTGTTAAATTTTTTATTCACATAAAGCTGAAATGCCCTTTAACCAGTAATATAGTGTAACTAGTTAGCCATATTATACTTATGCAAAGAAGATTAGCATTGCGAGACCCCCCACAAAAAAAATTTCCTTTGCTAACCACACTTAGTTAAAATCAGTGACCAAGCTATTCTGCACAACTGCTTACACAACTGTACACAGACCATAAAAAAAGGAAGGTTGCTTTCTATGGCTACACTATGTATATGTGGTACTGATGCGTAGTTATAAAAAAACGAAATTCCCTTCTGTAAAGGAATTTAACACAATTCCAAACAATGTAGGTGCACCTATAAATCCAAGAGGTAGACAAATGAGATAAAACAGATCTTCACTTGCTCTTTTCCTATAAACCACTTTCTAATTTCAACAACACTTCATCGTGCATTGTGCTGACTGGGACTCAGCAGTCAGCACRCCTGGTCATCACAAAACCTGGACTGAGGGAGTAGAATTTACCACTCCAAAAAGGTTGTCTCCCCTGTGATCAAGATGTTCATACAACGTAGATCTGTACGACATTCATAGGGGAACGATCACTGAAATCCAAACATTCTGGGCCATTCTTCCTTTCATTCTACAAAGAAGTCCAAGTACAACAAAACCAGAATCCAAATGAGTTTTCTGTTGTCTGGCTCTGCTTGTTTACTTTTTTGGTAGCAGCAACCCTCATGAACACTATTTAACTGCACTAACCATTTCCTGAATGCAAAAAAGACACACAACAATTAAAATCAAATCAGAATCAGCACCAGCTATCACAGACTGATCACCAGCTATCACAGACGCATTTTCAAATGTACAGGCATAATTTCCTGTCAGCAGGAGATGCATAAAAGCCTTGGAAGGCRAATTTAATCTTCTCTCCATGGATATACACAAGTTTCCACTCCACAGATAGCACTTCAAACATGTTTTGGATGACTTTTGGAGTATCATGTCAACTAAACTTAGTACCTTTGGATTGGCATTTGAGGAGATTTTAGACAAAAACTTTATGGCAACGTTACCAGCAAAAGAGAGTCAGTTAAGATTGTACAGCAAGTTTAAGGCAACACAGGGATCAAGACCCCTTCAAAGCACTAACTCAAACCACCATACTATTCTGAAAAACAGGAGAAGTAACAGCGATGTTAATCATGCACAAAGAGGCCAATTCTTAAACATTATGGCAGGCACAGTCTCTTTCAAAGCTAGACACAAACTAAGCAATTCAAAGAGGAATTGCATCTGGCTGGAATATACATGCAGCTGTTTGGCTCCTATTAGCTCATGATGCTTAAGAAGCAAGTCTCCATACCACACTTTGAGCTCTTCACCAAACTCAAGGTCTACAGCAGCTCATGAATATACATTTACGGGAAATTTCTTGAAGTCTACATACATGGTAGTCTCAAAGTGTTCCCTACAAACCCAGTCAACCAGTCTCAAGTTGTAACACTTTCACCACAAAGTAAAATTTCTGTAAAGCAACTCAGACCTACCCTCCTGTGAGCACAGGAGATACCACTCGCACAAAGGGAGGATCAAAAGGGAAGTTATCCTGAAAAGCATAACAAAAAACAGGTTAAGAACTATACTGTGACAGTGTTTTCCTAACCTGGAAGTATTTCAATAGCCTTATTTGGCAAATCTGATTTAAAGCAGTAACATTTTTCAGTTCTTAAAAAGTCACGTTTCCACAATACTGGCTAAAAAGCAATCTTTGGGAAGCTTTAGTGCCACACTTAAAAGTTGCACTTTTTTCTTTTTTTTTTATGCTACACCTCCATCTTTACCCAAGTAACAGCTGAGGGTCATTTCAGTCACTTTCTACAGCAAGCAACAAATTTAACCACAGCATTTCTTCCCAGAGACACATACCTTAAAAGAGAAGTTGAGTAAAATGTATTCTACACCTTCTTTTTCTTTTAAGACCTGAAGATCACTATGCAGTGGGCTATCAGGATCAACTCTATAAAAGAAGCAGCGGGGAGATCCTGGATGAGGTTAATATTTTCACTACCTATAAACAGTAATTACTCTTAAAGAGCTCCTTTATGTATTTGTAGTTTACAAACTGTAATTTGAAGTGACTCTTACTCCTTTTATGAAGTAAACACTTTGCCATGAGATCAGCATGAAAGCTTGCTGCAACACACTACATTCCCAACGCTATCAAGTGTTATTTGAACATAGTTAGCACAAAATAACCTGTTTATTTGAAAAGAGCAATTTTAATCTCTTCAGTTCACTGGAAATGTATGTCCCGGGGTGGGGGGGTAGATTTTAACAGGAAGACTATAGTGATCTCGTTTTCAGTACGCAGTTAGTGAATCCTTTATGGAATATGTGATCACAGTTCTGTATCAGCTGTTAAAAGTAATCTGCATCAGCAGAAGTACTAAAGCCAGCAGCTTCTGCTCAGCAGAATTTCAACAATTGTTTGTTGCAAAATGCTGGTGGTGAGCAGCCTAGACATTAATTCAGACACTACTGGGTTAATCCCACCCAGGCTCTGACACCCCAGCAGCTTTTAAAAGAGACTAGTCAAAAAATGCCTGCAGCAAGCCAAATGCAGGTGTTAAACAAAATGATGGGCTATTAAATCCAATCCTCTGCTACAGGTGAAACCACAACTTATTAGATCTCATTTCAGAATTACTTGGGTAGTTTGTCCGCAGCCTACCAACAGGAAGCTGTTTAAAAAGAAAATCTCCCAATGCTTAGAAACCTATCATTTCCAGTCTAGCTTATACTAGGCCAGTTCAGAGTTACTTGTTCTAGTAACAATACTGTTCCTTAGGCAAATGGGCTCTTTTCTCTCTGACATTTAACCCCTCAACTAGTCTGCACACAGTTCATTTTCAGACACTTTTTGTTGGGATAAACACACACAATACTTCTTATCTTCTCTTAGTCATTCTGGAAGCCATTTGCTGCATGCACTCCATTTTCTCTTTCTTGAAGGCAGAAAATCAGACCTGTTCACAGCACTTGAAAAGAGGTTTCAAATCACTGCACAGTGGTTTTAGCACTTTGTTATACAAGCGCTTGATAGACAAGGCCTCCTGTAATAGGGCACAGATTTTTCTGACATACGTCACTCCTGCCATTTTCAGCTTCAAAACGCACACATGCCTACGATTACACCAAGAAGGAAACAAAACTGTATTTCAGCAGCTGGTGACACAGTTGTACAAGTCTTACCACTAGGACAAGGCAACAATTCCTATGAGCAGGTCAACTATTGTGCTGAAACAGCTTATGTCCTTATACTTATTCACCATGACATATCTGAACTGATGGAAGTTCTTTCATCTCTTGCCATCTTTTGCAGCCACCCAGCCTAGTTTGGATAGGCTTTTCCCTCCTACAGGTTATCTTGTAGGATGATGGCAGATGATCCCGTTACCAGGAATAATTTCAATATAATATCTCTAGAATTAAAGTTATTGGACTATGGGCACAACAAGATGAGTTATCATCTAGTACACACAGCAAAAAGCAGTACATAAGAGAAGACAAGTTAAGTAATATAATTATGGAAGTCATAATTATGTTACACCTAAAAGTTTCAGTCCTATGTCTGCTCAACTGTAGAAATAAAGAACTAATGACACTAAGACTGTCCTGTTCCTTCTTACATCTTGAATGAAAATAGAAGTTGCATTTTCTTGAAATTAAAAACAACCAAACTAAAACCATCCAAACAAAAACTCTAGACAAAAATTTTCATCATTTAAGGTTCATATTTTGGAGTAGTTTTGGAAAGAGAATTGAACAGTAATGAAAGTTACAGTAATACACACTGTTGGCTGTGCAAAGAGGGTTTGTTTTTCTGCCAGCTCAATTACTACAGTTCAGTCTCTCTATGCATTTCTGTATACCAGAATTGTAGCCACCACACACTATTTCATATGCTCTGGCTAGAGATTCTCATTTATCAAAAGTAAGAATCTCTGCAGCAATAATAAAACGGATTCTTCAGAACATGGAAAAACTTTAATAACTTACTTTAGAAGCTTAACGTGCCATTCATACAAGCTGTCATTTACCAGTTCCACTGAATATATCCCTGTAGAAATATTAGATAGAATTAATTATGCACTAAAAGTTTAACAAGGTAAAATTTAGCAAAGACATTCTTTGCTTTTAAGTACAAATACTGTCAGTAGATGTAAGCAATAGATAAGACACTGTGATGCTGATACTGCACATCCTTCCTCCAATAGCAGAAGCACTTCTGAGCAACTACAAGGAAAAAAGTTCTTTCACTTCTATAAAAAAAAATTCCACATGAATCAAAATGTTTTCCTGACACCTAACCATTTCCCCCCCTCCCAGTTCCCCTTCAAACTTTCCACAGCTACAACTTCAGCTTGCTTAGTACTCAGTATATTTTATACCCAGTACATGACCAACACGCTTTTAAAACACTTAACACATAGTCTGAGTATGCAGCATTGTATTTCACAGGTTCTCGTCAGTATTGGCAGACCAGGAGAGGACACTGGACAGTGAATGGAGTAGAAACACAAAAAAAGAAGATACTGCATTGGATGAAGCACATTCCCAACAGCTGACCAAAGAAGTCAGAAAGATGCATCAAAAAAATAGCTGTCTCTGGAAGCCAGCTGGTGATTTTCAGTGGTCCATTTGTTTTAAGCATATTAAACAATAGTTATGCATTTCACTCAAAGGGAAGGATGAAAGGTTATCTGCCATTTTCTTGTATATTCAAGCTTCCTCTCTGCAGAAGTTCACAAGCAGCCCAGGAAAAAGCAATAAATCTTTAACCATCAGACAARATTTAGAAAATGATATCAGTAATGTTCAAAAGTCTAATCTCTTCCGCCACAGACTATTCATGCATATACACTAAGCAACTATGATTAAACTTGTTACCTGGRCTAACATTTAACGGCATATCTGTTGCTGACGTAATTATTTGGAAGATATATGCAAATCAGGAATCTGCCTAGGATTTCTGAAGGCAATACAAACAATATAATACACTCTCTCCAAGGAATTACAGTATTCATTTCTGAGTTTTATTATTCTAGAATACATTACCTTGCACTTGAAACTTTTAAGCATTAGTAAGTGGAGTACAGATGACACTTCAAGCTGTCCAGACAACTTTATTTCTAAAGCATTCCAAAACTCAGTAAAAAAGGTAAAGAAACCATGCTTGTTTCTCCTTACCGCAGTGCCACAAGGGGGTACTGCAGCCAAGATCATGATTTCAAATCTTTCTAAGTCTAGGACAACAAAGTAGGTCTGAAAACTTACTCACTGTGCTCTCAATGTCCCTTTTAATCAGCAGCTAGTTCAGAGACGCCACACACTTCTGTTCGAGGATGAACAGAAGGAGCTATTAAGGCCTTTTTCCAGTTTCCCAGATCCAAGGACATTATTTTTTGAATTGCCCTTAGTATAAGTGGAAGTCACGAAGTATAAGGATTTCAATCTGTACTGCTCTGATGTAACAACAAAAGAGTTGACATTCAGAACTCTGCTCATTGTCAACTCCCATTAATGATTAACCTATTCCACCGTTGTATCTAGAATATTTTCTTCCACCTACATCCAAAAGGGAGTGAAGACTGGAAGCAGCAGCCTCTCAGTATTACGGCTTTAGCACCTAGCATGAGTATAAAATACTTGTTACAGACAACAGAACAAGTTACAGTAAGGATTCTGACAATATCCCAAATAATGGAAGATCACAAGAGAACTGCCATCAGCTTGTTTATTCACTAAGCCTCTAGCCCTATTCCTGCATTCCTTCCACCACCCTAAAAGTCCTGCTCTTACCCAGAATTCATGTACCAGTCCTTCAGCTCCATGGGTTACCAAGGTCCACATGTTTTGCTAGCTTCCCCAAAGGAATAACTTTTGCTGGTCTTAAGAGCTGTACTGTACCTAAACCAGAAGTTGTAAAAGAGTTCTTCAGAGATGCGCACAGTTTAGGACTGACAAGAATGCGCCTTAACAGAACAGGAAGCTACTTAATCAACCTTTCAAGCACCCAGATTTTGAACTGAATAGTATCTGTATGTCCTCGTGAACAGCAGCAGCATCAGGGTTGCTCGCTGTCTTGATACAGAAGCTTCTTAACAACGCTATCCAAAGTTGAGGGGGGTTTTGTCTGGGTTTTTTTAATAGTCAAGAGGTGTTACTTGGACCCAGCTCATATGCTTTTTTCTTATTTTAGGCAGTAAGAGGAAAAARGTTACTGTCAAGAAGAATTCATCTGATTAGTACCAATTTCCGAGAGGTCCTTAAGGTAGGGAAGGGAATCAAGGTTCAACCCCCTCACTTAAACAGAGGAGGTTTTTTGTTTTACTCCTCTAAAAGGCCATCCATAGAGGTGATTAAGTAAAAGCAAGCACACAGAACCATGAAGCAAGCAAAAAATTAAGAGATGAAAATGTAGGAAGAAAAACAACCCCTTCCAAAACAGAGGCAATGTCTTACTTACAGCAACTTTACTACAACTAGAAGTAAATCCCATACAACCTTTGGATAAAAGCAGTGAGTTGATGTCACTATACATGAACAACACAGCCACTAAAGATATAAACAGAAAAGATTTCATTTAACATCCCCAAAGTCTTTGTTCCTCCCTCTCCCTCCNTTATGTTAAGACCTTTGTGAATTCTTCTATACGAACTAACAAATCTCCAACTTCGTATTTGGAAATGAGGTCGTCTTAGTTTGGAGGACTTGTGACTCCTATTATCAAAACAGGTTAATGAAACTCTGTCTAATTTATAGCAGAATATCTTAATTTGCTGGAATATTTTTTGCTTCTGTTAGCTCATAAGAAAATGGTTTTCTGTTTGTTTTTAAGGGTAGTTCTTCACCTAGATTTTCCAGGTAGATAAGAAACTTTCCTGTTGACAGCAAGCTTGTAGTCATCTTTTGCTTGAACTCCAACAGTAGTATTTCAATCACTAAAGGAACTTCAGTTCTAAAAGGATACTACCTTGAAGATACACCCATAATTGAAGTCCTGACAGTGTTTTTTAATGCTACTTTTTTATAAAACAGTTTAACAGAAAAAAAATTTGAAGGACTATTACTACAAGTATTATTCACTTCAGAAGTCCTAATGTTGTCCTATTGCCAATCCTGAAAACATGTAACCTCACATACACTAAATAAAGTGATTCTTATGCAACTAAAAAGCAGCCTTAGATTTTCTGGCTTATATTACAAAAAATGAAAACAGTGTTAAATTACCTTGCAACAGTTAACAGAACCTTTAAGTTTCACAATGGTTCCCTTTGTATGTTAATAGTAAGAAATTAAATTAAGGGAAAAAAGGACTATGGAGCAAGTACTCAGAGCAAAGATCACATTAAAAAAAAAGTCAATTATCTACCATACCCCTGCTCACATGGTGACAGTTATCTAACAACAAAATACAGAACTAGGCTATAAAAGCAGGAGTTTTGTGCAAAGGAGAGGAACTGATACTTAAATTCACTCAAGTCCTAAGACTAAATGAAGCCATAAGGAATGAATCCAGGTAAGTTTTATAACAAACAGCATCATTTACTGGCAAAATTTAATAAATGTATCAGCAGGATGGTGTTTCAAAGCAGGATTGCCATCAGTTTTATAGTGTCAACCTCCACTTGACACTTTACTTCATTAACACGTTTTAGAGATCGACACAAGGCATCCAGTTGCAGTCGTCTTCCTGAGTCATAAGTCAATACTAAATTACTATACTCACCCTTTAGTATCTCAACTTTCTTTACAGTTTAGCAAGATTTACTTTTCCTCATCATTTAGAGTATGCTTTCCTACATCAGGAGTTCAGTCTTTTGCAACTAGTTAAGACTCACTATTAATCTAAAGCCAAGAAATGGCATTATTAAGCAACCCAAATCCTCACCTCAAACTACATCTATTACAGGGGCTCCTAGTTGTGCCTCCAGCAGTACCACTATGTGATTAAGCACCATACAGTCTTTATAGTCAAGTAGATTTGTTATACCCAATCTTTGTTCTAACCACAAAAACAAACCCTGAAGATCATACATGGGCAGTAAAGCATCCCTCATGACTTAATACAGATCTATTTCTAGGCTCTTCCTTAGACACACTAATCCATTCTTTACCAGACGGTGATTAGGCTTTATTGCAACTGAGTGCTTGCCAGTATGCCTTAAAGTAGGCTACATTAGAACAACACTAGGTTACCTAATCAAATTTATACTTCAGACATTTTACCACTGTCCACAGTACTTCAGCGCATAAAACTATTTACCTAAAACGTAAATATGGCAAATCAAAACAGGAGCCTATTGTCTCTTAAACTCTGTCCTTTTACACACGAATTAAAATGCCATAGCCACCAAGTAAGATTTAAGCCCACTAGAAATAAACTTGGGGAGAAGTTCAGAAAAGTAAAAGATAGAGGATTAAAGTTTAGACTGACTTTCTAATCGGGCATTCCTCCTGTTCCAATCCTGGCCTGCACCAGGTTCTCATACCTGGCTGCAGTGATGGAGTTGTCTACTCGGCTGACCTACAGGAATACAACTTGCCTGAAATCTACGTAATTTCTACTTCTTGTATGGTAAGTCAGACAATTCAATATACTGATTCCCTTGCTGAGCTAGTTTAGATACAGCTCTTCTATGGAGCAAATAGAACAGTCAACCACCTGCCTAAACCTAATCAGTGTTTGTTAGTCAAACAAATCTAGAAGACAAGCTTGTTTTCTATTGCCATTTGTATCCTCATTCCAAGGAATACACAGAGCTCAGGATCAGATTAACACCATCACAAAATAATAAAAGTAACAGCAGCGTAATTAAGGTTAAATCCTGTGTAATAACAACACTTTCTGCTGTTGACCACAAATCCCTCTACAGCAAGCATAGTCTTTAGAGCAGTACTACCCACGGGTAGTGGTCAAAGCTTTTGCCCTATACACMTGGAGAGCTGAATTTCAGGTAGTTCTGAAAACTCAAGAAGTCCCAAAGGAGTAATCTTGAGTTGTTCTTTGTAATCATCCACCCCAAGAGCTTTCTCACAGTTACACCAATCCTGTTAATTCTCRTATGAAGCTTTGCAGAACAAAAAGGAAGAACATTTTAGAGGATATGTATCCTGACTTCCTTTTTCTCCACAAATACACTGTTTTATATAATGAATTATATATAATGTATGTATCTATGTATTTTTTTATATATGTGCACACATATATACACATACACACACACACGTATATACATACATATGACAACAAAACACAGAAGGATTACCAGGAAGTATTTGCCAAGAGAATTCTTTTAAAGTGTATTTTAAGAAGGGAAATCTGAAGCATTTTACCTGTTTTATAACTCTGTGATCTATATATATCCCTGAGTTCTTTCATAAGTCGATCTGAAGCCTGAACTGACCCAGAGACTGCACCCTGAAACAAACAAAAAAGACTCCAAATAAGTGAAAAGTAATATTTACATCAGACAGCTTTATTTCCATTACAAAGTTACACTAACTAGAAGGTATTAAGAATATACTAATTTCTGTATTAGGATTAGGTTTTTGAGAAGTTACATATTCTAGTAAGCAAAGACTACTCAAAAGAAACAAGACACTCCCCCTAAAGCAGCACATGAATATATACTACTACATGGTATAGGTGATACAAACTTTTAATCAAGGTACAACAGACATATTTTTCTGTAAAGGAGTTTAATCTCTTTGGCATTTTGCTTTCCAAGATGGATCCACAGTACATTTCTAATAGAGAAATATTTCCTTTTACCTTCTGCTTTTATGCACTGGAAGGAAGAGTAAGACTAATCCTAAGAATAAGCTTCTGCAAGTATTTCTCACAAGTATATTTTTATTTGGTTATGAAAAAAGGTAGTTGGGAAGTATCCAGTATAGAACACCAGCTTCTGGATGAAGTAAGACCAACCAATATATTTAGAAAATGCAGAACAAAAGCAACACTATTATTTGCAATAGCCGGGGGGGGGGGAATCAACACCTACACAGAGGAAGACTAAGGTAAGTAAACCTCAAAATACCAAATATTTTGTTGTGATTTGTCATAGTTCTTGTGGTTTATGCAACCAGGGCAGAAATCTCTCCTGTTCTTTTAGAACTCAGTTCTGTATTACTCAGCATCTCAGAGTGATAGAAAACTTAGCATACAATTTCTGAACCTGATATTTCAGCCTGAGATACAGTGCTAAAGAAAAAAAAAAAAGGGGGGGGGGGGAAGAGACCTTTAAGTGACATGCGCATAAAATACGACTGGCTCTAAAAACCACCAGTTATTGACAAACTAATGAACACACCAGTTATAAAGAAACTGATGTCTACTTAAATCAACAACTGCTGCACTGGATGTATTCTGCACACATCCCCAGTGCTGACAGTTCTGTCACCTTGGTATTAACTTTTGCCTCAATTTTCTAAGCTTTAAAGTAAGGACAGAACTTTTTCCTCCTACAAAATTGAAGTGCTTATTTAGAATAACATGATCACCAAAAGTACCTAGATTACTCTCTCCAATTCAATGCCAAAGTTAGCAGGAAAGATTTTGATACTAAACCTTAGATGTTACATGTTACCCTTCCACCCAAAATACCATTTTACTTTCAAGATTTTTGGGAAACAGAGAGATAAAAATTAGCATTACAAGATTAAAAATATGGAAAAGGAATGAGGACTCCAAATGAGGTAAGGCAGCTATCACCCCGAACCCCAACCGTGTGAAACTTTGGCTTTCACCAGCAGTCAGTTTCCCAAAGGTAGATTATTTCATGAGACCCATGCAGTTCTCTGGTGCTGCTTGGACTTCAGTCACTCCCACTGAAATACAGGCTAACACATGTGGCTCATAAGCATGCTTTCAGGAAGAAAAAAAACCAAAACAAAAAGAAAAAACCAACCCACACACACCACAAAACAACCCTACCACCAAACACAAAAAAAGCCCCCACCTAGAATAAAGTTAAGTTCAGCCTCTCTATATGAACCAATCAGTTTATGGGTCTGTTTTTCTACTCCATCTAAAAATTGGAAGAGATTTGTTTCTTCAGTTTCCTTTCAGACACTATGAACATCTACAAACACATCCTTTTTGGACAGAAGTGTCAGAGAAGTATTTCTGGAGGAATCTGAAGCAGCTATGACCATTGTCTAATACCTGAAACRTCATCCCTGATTGCCTGAAGTCAACAGTGATATTATATATTCTACAAGGTCTTAATTGTAGGATCAAATTATTTCTTAATAAGGATTAAATATCAGTAATAGTTACTTGATGCTAAAGCCTCCACATACTCCTTTGTCTTCTCTGTTCAGTAGCATCATATAATACGCTTAGCTTCACACTATAATCTGTAGCCTATTCCTTTAGGCTATTAATTTTCCTATTCCACTGGATTTAATTATGCAGATTACTGAAATTCCACTAGTTTTTCTTAATGGACCGGTACGAAGAATGAACTTTGTAATTAAATATGCAAATAAAAGGCAACTCCTTTCATCTGATTAAACAAAAGCTATATAAAGACAGGGATCCAGACAAGTCATTTCTCAGCTTACTGAAGCCCCTGTCTATAGAGCAGTATCAGACAAAGAAGGGATTTCTCTTCCTTTAACAGCAAGCAAATTAAGTTTTATGGAAGAAACCTGGTTGCTTATATACATTATTTGCAGATTACTACTATTTATACCCACTATTTGCAGGTTAGCTGAAAAAGGAAGCATTACACTTAACACAACAGTGTTAACCACCATTCTCTGTAAAATTGCTGTGCTTTTTCAGACCTCTACTGTGAGTGTTAAGGTTGAGACTCATGAATGTGTTGAGTCCAGAGGAAAGAAACTTCATAGAGAAATGTCAAGATTTTGGCTTTCTTCTGTGCAGAGGTGTGCAATATCCTTGCTTCATCTGCTGTATTGCTTACTGAAAGAAGAAATTTTTCTTACATTTTTCACAGAATATCAACCTCTAAATAAAGGCAATTTAAAAACAACTTAGATTCTCAAAGACATCCTGTGGAAAACTAGTTTCCTCATTGCATCTTTTTTTCCATCAAATTAAGCTACTGAATTTCTGTATATCATGTTGGAAGCTCACCTTTGCATATGAAAATTTAAGTATCTTCTGTACTGTAGTAAATTAAAAACCAAAACTTAACACACCCACATACTCCTGAGTGCCATTATAACTGCTGATAAACTGATGTGGTATTTAAAAAAAAAAAAAAAAGGTTAATTTTAGCGTGCATAAGCTAGGCTCAGTAGACTTTGTCTATAACAGTGTTTTTCACACTTTTTTCCTAAGGGTTTCTAGTTGGGATGCCCACTCCTTATGTAGCAGTATTAAACATAGTTAGACTTGCTACTCTAAAGAATCAATAGACTACACACCAGTAATCTATGATCAAGAGAAAGAGGCTAGCAAGCTCAACCTAAGAAGTTTAGCACAGGAGCTTACTTTATATGCTCTGAACTACCCCTGGAGGAAGTTGAAGAGGAAGCCTGCAGAGATTAACTGCTATACCTGATGATAACCTTAGTGCCAAAAACCACTGCTTTGAAACACAAAGTCTTCATTCTGGTGTCACTTTTGTTTTTTATAATTACTGTTAAAGTGCAGTTTAGAAGAGAGTACTACTTGCATTACACCATTGCGTGATATAGTAGAGCAGTGAGTTCAGTTTTGACTATAATGGTACTAAAATTAAAAGCTTTAACTTTCAATAACTCGCTATATGCAAGTTATAATTTCAAAGACTGAATTCAGGTATAAATAACTGAGTATCCTTCCGGAAAAGTGGGACTTACCACTCCGAGGAAGACAAAGCTCCCATTTCTACAGTTGTGAGATCAAGACTTATAGTCGCAACTGCCTTAGAAGTAACTGGTCCATCATGGGATCTGACAGGTACCTGTCATGTGGGGTTGATGCCAAGAGCAGAAAGGCATAGACATTTGATCTGTAAACTGAAGAAGTTAAAAGAGCTGCCAGACAAGCCCCAAGTGACTTTTTTCCTATTAAGTAATCAAATAGGCACAAAAAGTCTCACTTGATCATCCTCTCCTGTACAAGCATACCTGTGGTTCTCCAGAACAATGAGCAGGTAAGCTGGAGAAATCCCTGCTACAGGAGGTAAACATTTATGTGGACAACATGCCATTTGCTGAGAGTTGCAAATAACAGAAACACCTGGTGCAGGAATTCCCAGAGCCAAAACTGTTTGACATGAAAAATATTCGTAAGATGCATCACTACAAGCTTGTCCTGTTCTCACACTCTTCCCGCTAAGGGTGTGCTTCTGCCACTGTCAGAAACGTGAAACTTTGGTCCAAGTCAGTACAGGCATTATATTTTTCAGAAGTGTTTCTATCCTTAATTAGTATTTTAGTGTGAACGTATAGATTTGAGTAAAACACTTCACAGAACAGTTAAGCAACTTCTAAGAAAACTAGGACTTCAGAACTTCTGCATTTGCAAGTCAGTAGGGCACACCTAACGTGCAGAAATCAGCACAGCACATGCCGCTGCCCTAGCTGTCTGCTGCACTAAGTCTCCAGAGATATGAGGTTTTGCAGCCTCAGCTTTTCTTCTTTGGACATTTTCTTTTCCCCTTCCATCCCTCAAAACACAACCACAGTCTGCTCCTTAAATGAGTTATCTGAGGTAGGAGGTGCAGTTCACCACAGTTTTAAATGCAAAGACCGGATTGTCTGTTTTCTGTCTGATCAGAAAAATACTGTCACACATCAAAACAGTACAGTAAATCGCCTCACTCACAATATATTTCAGATAATTCGGCCACAAGACTAAAAATGACCTGCTGAAACAAAACACAAAAAAATGGAAACTCCTCCAAGATAATAAAATAAAATTTAAAGTGACCCAAAAAGAGCTAAAGAATACAAGTTTGCTCGATTGTCACTGAACTTTCTCAGTATTTGTGTGGAAGTACATTCATTCCTGGAAGTTAAAGTAGATTCATACTTAATTCAAGGATTAGACTGAAAAATGGAAATGACACCTCAGACTTCATAAAATCTGAAGATGAAAGTGGAGACATTTGAGACTTCTAAAGTAAAGTGCATAAACTCCTCAGTAGGAAATGGAAAAAGCTAATAGCATTATCTAAGTAAGAAAAGCATTAATCTCTAAAATGACTATGTGGGGAGAGACCTCTAAAAAGCAAGCAGCAGCAAGTTGTTAAACATTTGAAGTTAATGATTTCAGTTCAAAGACCTTTTTTTATTCCCAGTAAGCAAGTGGTTCTTTAAAGTTATTACAATGTTAAGAGGAGGATTAATTCTTGCTCCAAGTTACATACTGTACTGCAAGCCAAATTTAAGTTCATTTCCTGATGCCGGCAAGAAGAATAGGATTAGGGATACTGCCAAGGAAGAGAACTAGTTTACAAAATTAGTAGATACATATTCTTAACTTGTATAAAACAYGCAAACCCTAAAAACTCCTACGACAAAAGTCTTGAGCAGCAGAAAAATTCTTAACCTGTTAAGAATATGCAAGAACGGGACTGCATGCACTCCTTCCCTACGGAAAAAGCTTTACCATGATCTGTAACTTCAACCTGCATTTCAGCCGAGGGGAGAGAGGATGACCCATGGATTTGGGCCAAAGAACATGTAAAGAAACTGAAAAGTCTTCTGGTTGCATTGGGCACTAGTCAAAGCCCTACACTAGGCTTCACGTTCCCTCTTCCAACAGCAAGCATGTAAATGGCATGGCTTTGTTTTACTTTCCTCTGCTGAGGAAACAAAGTATGCCGAGAGAGCTGCGTAGTTTGTGTGAAAACCAAACTACACTTAGCCGCTACATTTAAGTTTGTGAAACTCATACTGTCCTTTAAGAAAACCCACTGTGAAGGGCTGTACAGATTTAAATTTTTCTTTATGTTAGGATACTGAGCAAACTTCTGCTATCTTAGGGCATGTTTAACATGTTCTATTAAAAGTCCAGTGTTTTGGCAGCATAAAGAGGCATTTAAGTGCTATTAGGTTAGCTCTTTCCTAGGTCAGTAGTGCAGCTATAGTTTTCAGTTCTCAAGCACTTAAGAGTAAACCCTCACAAGTCCTTTGAGAAATTATTTAAGCAGCGCAGCTATTTCTGGTGACCCACAAAAATACCACAGTTCCTCAGCAGCAGTTGAATACCCTGTTCCCTGTACTCAGCTGACCTTGTTTATGCACCAGCATCAACGAGAGTGTCTTGGCATGAGAAACAGCTATTATGCAAGTTGAATCTGCTGTTGTCAAACAAAAAAACAGCAGTGTTCATTTCAGCTACACTAGATGTGGAAGGAAAAAGCAAAAGGAAAGGCAGTATCTGCCAAATGGGAAAGAACAGATAGCAAAAGAAAATCTGCAGTTTTAAGAGGCTTTCCACACCAAGGAAGAATGTTGACACTACAAAAACCTTTTTTCAGTTCTACCAAATTTTTAGACGACAGTAAAGCAGACCATGCCCTTCAGGCGCAAGAGGGTTTATTTTAACCATTACGGAGACTATACCATTAGGTCTGAGTTATAAATACAGAAATACACAGAATCTCAGTAGGCATCTTTTCAAACTCTGAACAAACAGTTAAGTTTAAACAAAACCAGTAAGTGATCGTTGTGTTTATGGTTAGTCAAGTCTTAAAATAGACCTGACTACACAGCAAAAGCAGTTTGGCACCTTATGTTTACCTGCTTTTAAATATTGAAATGCTGATCAGGTCTTGGGGTTTTTTTGTTTGTTTTGGTTTTTGGTGTTTGGTTTTTGGGTTGKTTTTTTTTGTTTGTGGGGTTTTTTTTGTTCTTTTCTTTTGTTTTTTTTTTTTCTTTTTTTAAGGGATGATCATTACTGTACACTTTCCTTCAGACAACCTGATAGGTAACTATTGAATTAATACACAAATCAATGAGCAGTCTCCTCTAGCCGGCTATCTCACACTGCCTATTTCAGCAGAACATAAGTCTAAGGTATTTTTGACAGGTTTGCACTCAAGTCGTATTAGAACAGCACTGGGACAGGAGCAGAAGACTTGTAGTTGAAGAACTGATAGAAGCATTTCTATTTTATTTCCTTTGCAAAGCAGATGGCTACAAACTGATTCTCTTTTCCATGTTAAAGTGTCAATAACTAAGAGGAAGAAGTTTTTTTTTCTAAATTAGATAAAGTTATTTAGGGCCAGTAATTCATGACAAGAAATAGTCAAGATGCTGCTAACTAAAGGAGCCTTTTCCCTAAATTCTTGTGATAACTAGATCTATCAGGAGTGCATCCAATATTAAAAGTGGATTGGCTTGGCTAGCGTCGAGCACTTTGAATGTATATAGTTCTCGCCACAAATCAAAAGAAGTTTACAACAGTAATTCTCTTGAATCTAATATAATTTTTAAGTGCAATTTAGGCTTTTTAGAAAATATTTGCTGGAAAAATCATCAAGCATAAGAACTAGAACAAAGCTGGTTCCTTGGGCAAAAATCCAGGTGTTCCCTACATACCAATCCTAAATCTTATTCCTTCCCTAAATACTTACAGGTCCCTCCCTTGCACCTAACTACTGCTCACATCCTCAACTATTAGCTTAATGAGAAACAGCACATCTTGTGTCTGGACATGATCTACATTGTCTGCTGACTCGCCAAACAGCATATAAAAACTTATGAGCTCACACAGTAGAGGGCACCAGTTTAAGCACCTTCTTTCTGTATAGGTGACTTAGGAAAATTTTAGAACCCTTACCTTTGGTTGAAATTGGTCATGAACAGAAGTATTGTATTTCATGCATTACACATTTTAAGCCTCTGTGAAACAAAAGTTTTGATTTCTTTGGAAGCCAGGCTAAATAAAATTAAGGCTGTATGACATCATCATTCCCTCCTACATGCACCTTTGAGAAGTAGAAGCTTCTCTGGAACTTGGCATTTGTGACAAAACATTTCTAAGCCTCTGGAGAACAAACAGTTTTGTTTTGGTTTTTTTTTGTTTTGTTTTTTTTGTTTTTTTGTTTTTTTTTTTTACAACTGCCTGCTGGCAGGATCACTTGGAAAACTGTGAGAATAAAGCTGTAGACCTGCTGAAGGCCCCTTGCTTTATGTCTGGCAAAAAAGAAACAAACACCCCTTCAGTAATTTCCAAGTGGCTGAAAACTGAAAAACAAACTCATGCATAAAATGGATTTAAAACACAAATTGCTTGGTTTACTAAGTATGTTAAGCCACCCATGACTTTTAATGCAGTCAGTTTTATACATGGCTTTGTTTGTTATTTTAATACAGGCTCAGCAACAAAAGTCATGCTTACAACCTAGATGCTTTCTGCTGATTCTGCAAGGAGGACTATTGTTCGTAACTAAGGCATCAAGCAAGAGACAGAGGGACAACCAAATAGATACCTCTGGAAATTAAACAACCAGTTAAATATCCTTAAAAAGTATGAAACCTGGATTTACAAGAGCTGACTAGTGAAAAGCTAAAAGATACTTCTTCATCCAAAATGCCAAGAATACCCCAATGCAGTTTGACAAAAGAAACTACGATAACATTCTCCCAGGCTGAATGAGAGTGCTTTGAAGTAGTTTTTGTGCCTCTGTGGGATGTGGACTGACAACTAACTTCCTGTGCCAAAGATTTTGATGAAAGATGAGTCCATTTACTAAATAACCTTGGAATTTTAGCTGGCCTATTCAAACTTCTCCAGAAAGAGCTATTTAGGTCCCATAACTTGAGACATTTGTCCTATATATGCTGGAAGTCAGCTACAGGTTAATTTCTGTCTAGGTGCATAGCATACTTGCTGAAAACCATTTCTATTTTAAAGCCAGAAGTATTGCAAAGAAAAAACACAAATCATTAACTCACATTTAAGTGATCTTGCCTTTGATTTTTTCTGATTTTTTCTAAGATTGCAAGGTTCTCTTTTTCAATGCCTTCATCCTCAGATTTCTTCCCATCAACTGGTTCCTCCTCCTTCATATCATAGTGATCCAGATCTTCAATGTCCTACAGGATAGAGGAAAATTCACTGTAAATAACTTAACTGTGCTCTTCGTTCAACGAAACCCTCTCCAAGGGCATTTAGGGATACAGTCACATACTGCACAGCACTATGTATTAGTGATTGTTGGATGCCATTTCTATTTTGCTCTAACTTCACTCTCTCGGCCAACAGTATTCACTGGAAGTGTAGGGAGCCTTCACAATACAAATGGGACCCAAATTCACAATGTGTTTCTGGTCACAGAAACAAGCACAATAAAACCTCTGCAAGAAGTTAAGATTGTAGTGAATTAGCCCATTAAAGTAGGTAGAAAACAGGAAGTTAAGGCATTCTGAACAGGGCTTGAGAATCCAAAAGTACCCAAAGTTAGGGTGTCTCCAAGATGTTTCTAAAAGCAGAGACTTTTTTCAATTAGAATCCTAGCTACATTACACTTCTGGCAAACAAAGATTAACATATCTGGCAGGGCTACTGCAACCCTTCAAGAAAGTTAAATATTAGAAAGCTACATGTACTTTATTCAAGGTCAATACTTCAGCTAAAGATTAGATGCAGCATTAGGATATGACACACAAATCACATCGTCAAGCATCCTGATCACACAAGCCAACATTTCAGTTCTGAGTTCTAGACTAAGACACTGAAAAATCTTCCACTCTGTATTCTGAGACAGGGTTATCCTGTTGCAGAGGAGCACTCTGAACTTAAGACAACTGCCTGTAAGGTGATTCAAGTGCTATTTGTGGAGAGGAGGGGAAGGATGTAAACACCTTGAGATGAAAAAGGAAGCACTACAGCAGCCACACCAGCAAGCTATGAGTATACAACTATCAGATATGCTCCAATATGCAGTGCTCCACTGCACCTGTGGCTACTCTTCATGCACCATCTGTTTGCATGGCAGGAAAACCTGGCCATAAATGCAAATTCAAGGATGTCTTATGTAGTAAAACACACACCTATCTGGTGCCTTTGACAACACCATTTCTCCAACTCTAACAGATTTTAGACTGAGTATTCTTTAAAATGCTCATGTTTCAAAATAATGATACAGCCCTAGGAACCCTAAGCTGCTTTTCAATTTAGAAATAGGACTAGATTACAAGTTGAAGATATCAGTGCCACACACAATGCCACCTGACAGCTTATAAGTAATGACAGACATGACAATTTTTTTGTCTAAAGTAACCCGAACAGAGTGCCAAAGGCTACTTACAAGTCTGCAAGCAAAAAGAGCCTTGTGGCAGCAGGATATGGGAGCGTACATACTACCTTTATATAAACCCTGGCTCCAACAAATGTGGTCTGGATCAGGCTAAATATGGTGTAAGTGAGGCTGCTTCAAATTAATTCCAGAACATGGGTAACATTTGGAACTTTTCTAAAGGAAGACCTTCTATTCAAAGAATGAGTTATTCATTCTTACTACACACCTTCTTCATTAAAAATCTAAATCTGAAGTAGTCAGAACAGTTCTCCTATAATAAGGCTATTTATAGTGGTTTAAAAAGCAAGCATCTTGGAGCTATTCTAATACRTTGTAGAAGTAATTGAAAGGGGTGGTTCTCACACAGTAAAAAGCTCATTAAAAGGAGCACCGTGTTGCCAGTGACATAAACCCCTTAAAGTGTAGCATGCCTGTTTCAGATGTCCTTCAATATCCTTTAATGTATTATAGTTAAAAACTAGCTCACCTGTTTAATAAATCAGCCAACTGATTTACTCTTAGCCAGTCTGCTTCAGTTTGGGAAGCACTTTCAACTGTACCAGAGCCAGTTCATATGCTGCTTAAAATAGGAGTTAACTATGCAAACTTACTGATTGGGCATACAATGTTATGTATTGTTTGACTAAAGCACAAACAGATGTCCAATTCTCTGTATCCAAGTACCCCACAGTTGAGATCTAGGTTTAAGAAGAAAATTTCACTAGTTTTGGTGGTTGAAGTGAAAGGTGACATTAAGGTAAACATCCACATTTTTAATTATCTTTTCTGTTGAACTCTAGGGAGATTACATTTTACAGTTTGGCTTAATAATTAGCCAGCCACTGCAGAGCAAAGTGCCAGAATTCTACTAGATTAGGATAACAATCTCATATATACACATACTTCACCCATATCTTCTTCCTCCTCCTCCTCCGATGTAACTTCTTCTGTTGTTCCATTCTGCAATACAACAATGAGGTTTCTGCATAAATTGTGCATAYGTTCCTTTCTTTCAAAAACAGGAAGTCTACTATCAAAGGGAAAGAAGTATATACAAAAGTTACACTTATCAAGGTCTACAAAGAACTGAAGTTTAATGTGAAAGATACACAAAGATGCCTTCCTGGAGTATGACAGTGAAGAGATTTTTGCATGAAGCAAAGATAAACAGAATGTCACGATTAATTTCACATTAAGTTCTAAGTGGAAACTTAAGATTCAGATAACAATATCCTATTCTGAGACAGTGACAAATGCAATAAACAAGTCAAGCAGGTTATAACYCATGATCTCTTAACCATGAAATCAGATCATGGCTCTGACTAGAATCCATATACATGCTAGACCTCTAAAAAGAAAAAACCCAACAAACTTTAGAGCTCTGAAACTTAATGGATTTTTGTCTCACTACCTAGAACTTCTATGCAACAACTACTATCATTATATAGCCATTGTTATTAGATTATTTGAAAAAATACCAAAAGAATACATTGAGTTCATTTTTCATGGCTTTCCATTTCAGGATACCACTTCAAGSTCAGGAAGTTTGAGCTGCAGAAATACTCAGGAGCATTCTGATATGCTTGTCCTCTGCTTACTCTTCCTTTGGCAAAGAAGAAATGCCACTGCTGTAGACAATGCAGGGGACTAGATGGATTTATGGTCTGATTTACTAAGGCCACTCTTATTTAACTTGCAAATTATCTGAGATTTCTGGCAAAGAAACCTTCCATGAGTTTGTTTTTGAGTTTCAGAGCATAAGCAAGACTCTTCAACGAAGCTACTTCCTAATATTACAGGCCTATTGCTTTACAGTTGCACTGCTATGTGGGTGACAGAGAAAAGACCTATAGGATTACAATTTGGCACATGACCAAAATTAAGCAAGTTATTTGTCATTACTATAGTACTGTCACCACAGGAAAACCATCTGTTACGCTACAGGAGTTTTTAGAAATCATGTCATCTTAACATGTATAAGCAAAAGAAGATATCATAATCTTATTAAAAATACAAAAAAGAACAGTTACTGTCAGTTACCAGTTATGTTTTCAGCACAATACAAAACATTTTAGTTAACCAGAACATTTCACAGCCCTTCACAACTCTTAATTTGTCAAGAGCCCAGAAAGTAAACAAGGCACCTCAGATACTCCCTACCCAAAGTAGCATATGGTCTTGATATCCCATGTCTCTGCAAGGGATTGAAGAGGAAGGAAAACATCAATAGTAGTTCATCCAAGTGCACACTGTAAAACATATACTCTTCAAGAAAAAGCAAACAGTGTTTAATCACATTTACATTTAGGAAAAAAGTAAATTTGGGAAGCACTAGGAATACACAGCGATTGGCTTGAACAGTATTTAGGAGGCAATTAAACTGACAGCACTGGTATCACATACACACCTTTCAACGATACAGAAACTCCAAAGGAAATTGTGTAATATTTTCACACCATTATTAAATGGATTCTGCAAACAAAATTCAGAATGAGGACACCATAAAGCAACAGTGCTTCATATCTCAGTTCTGGCTTACACAAGGTTTAATCGTTCCCACCATCTTGGTTCTTGAAAAAACAACTCCTTCATTGCCATAAGGAGGTGTCCACAGCTTTTTAATTTACCTGTCCAGCTGGTAATGGCTGATCCAACATTTCAACATCTGGATGCTGAGGAAGATTATATAATCTGCAGAGGTCACATATTAATCTCTTCAGCTGTTGAAGAAGCTATAGAAAAGAAGACATGGAAACATCCATTTAAACCAAAGCACAGAACAATATATTTTGAATTTTCTTCACCTGTTAGTACTGAACTTTCAGTCAGTGTACAGCATTTAAATCTGCACGCACTGGAATGAAGTTTAAAGACCCCTCTTTTTCTCTCTGTAGTCATTGTAATAAAATCCCCACAATGGGAAACCAAGGACATGGCAAGTTAAAGATGGCTCCCGTTCATCTCCTCATCTCAAGTGAAGAAAGTCACGAGCAAAAGAATAATCTGCTCTGGCAGCATCATCCATTCCAGACATAGGTGTCTCAGCCACAAATCACTAGGGAATAATCAAATGGTCATATTCCATGAGACAAGATGGTCCATTCCAGTTTTGTAGGTTAAAGAGCCATGTCTTCAAAAAAACCAAGGAGGAACAGTCTTGAATTTCCACATCCTGAATCCCTTTCTAGGGCACAACAGTGAGGCACTAGAAGCAAGAYAAACACTGTACAAGGCATAGAAACTAGCTAACCTCTGAGCTATAGCCCAAGTAGTCTGCTTGCCGTATCTTGTATCAGGTTGAGGCACAATCTGTTACTATCACTGATTTCTGTTTCCAACTTTCAGCATTACATTGACTGTGTTCTGTTAACTGCAAGATATGGAACACCTTTCACTCACTGTAATGCTATCCAGAAAATAAATTCAGTTCTGCAGAAATAAAGAAACATTAAGTTTGCTTCTTGATCACCACGCTAATTAAGTGGATTTCATAGCTGTTAACTTTCTCCAGGCAGCCTCAGATTCCTAGTTAAGGCCAAGGCCATAGAAGACTGCACGACTGCATTTCCTAACTTTTCAAGGTCTTCGCATAGCTATGTCAGAAAAACAAAGAAAGGACTGCAGAATACGTTTGCAAAATGGTCAACACTTCATTATTTGCAGAATAATATCCTAGATGAAGCTTACAAAAATTATACATCCATTTATGGACTTTTCTTCCAGATACCAAAGGGAGTTTGTCTTGCCACTTGTAGAAGGCAGTGTGCAAGACAGCCATTTCTGTATACATATCCTTCAGCACCACTAGTAGTTACGCTTAGAGCGGCAACCCCCACTCCCCTTTATGTATCTCTCCATAAAGGAGGGAGACTCAGGCAATGTGGCCTCACCCAAGGTACAGCATAGACTGTATTATCCTGGAAGAATGATACCTCTACAACACTATTTGGTGTTTGTATACTGTATTTCTTAAAATATACAATAAATTAAGGTATCTAAGAAAAATCTAGTCACTCCAAAATATTCTACGTCTAAAGCCTTGCTATTGGCCAGTTTAAAATGCTCTTACCTTACCCTACTGCAAGTGAAAATTCAGCCTCTCCAGGGTTAAGAACTCATTTCCAAGGCCAAATCGCTAGCAGTGATAAGCAAATGTTGCCCTTCTGCTATCTGAAAGCTTCGGTGCTTTTCCCTTCTCCAGTAGAATTCAACACTCCTGTTCAATAGGAATGTTATTTATTCATCGGAGGCCGTGAACTGACATACCAGCCTGCATTACAAGAATTACAACAGTCTCTCCTACCACACCACGTTTGCTGTTTCTGCATCATTCACGACAGTCATCCTTAATTCAAAAATAAAGCAGATGACACCAGAACTGGTGTATCAGCAATACATTTCTTGTGAGTATATACATGAGATGTGATAGTTTATGTTGCCAGAAGCTTTCTGTAACAATCACATTTCTCATCAGTTTTAAGACTCTACACCTGTTTGAAACTTCCCGAGTGTCTGAAACATCAGGAAACCTTTTAGCAGGCAGAAAGCAGGTTAATCAAAAAGTTAGTTGGTAGATAGAACCACAGGTCTTCGAACTATCATTCTCAGTATGTGTAAGATGCTTAAAAGTTGCACTGCTATACATTTTGTTGAGAAAATTTTTATCTGTGCAAACAACATTGCCTCATGGAGAGCTGGAGCATAAACTATAAAATTTCAGGAATTGTAATTTTTCTCACATAGCTATGTAAAGCTAGGCAAGCCATTAATTTGTTTACATCTRTTGTGAAGCATGCAAAAAATCTAAATGGTGGGGGAAGAATACCACCACTGGCATTTGGCTGGTCCAAAGCTCGGAAAAGCAGTTGAACACAACATTAGATGTGTCTCTACAGAAAGAGACAGCAAGGGCTGGGAAAAAGAGTTAAGAACTGCTTCCTGCCCTGCTGCCTCCACTCCCCATCCTCTTCGTGAGGAGTCCTGTCACCTGAACTGAAATTCAGAAGGAATCTTTGCAGACAGGACCTAACACACTGTAAGCTTCTCTCACTTCCTTCTGAACACAGCACCACTGTGAGGTACACAAGCACTCTCAAAGCAACAAACTGCTGGCACAACCTGGACCATATCACACAGTGGCTGTGCCTGAAGAGGTGTCTCCCTGCCTCCAGCAGCACATTTTCACCTTCTCATTTGCACTGGCACCAGAGATCACACAACCATGCAGCAGCTTGCAAGCTTCGAGGCAGATCAATTCCTGGTGTGCTTCAGCACATAAGCACCAATTTCACCATATAGGGGGAGGCAGCAATGTGCAGCTGAGAGCAGGGACCCCCTTCCTTGGCAGCAGTCTACACTTCACGGTTAGCTTAATGCAACTGTCAAACTGCAGTTTCTTTTTTATAGCTAAGTTGTTTTACTTGATCTCAGTTTCTACAATCTGCAAAGRTGGTGGCAGAGCGAGAAACTGATCCCGTCTCTACAACCCTTCTTCTTTATTGCTATGTTTTTCCTCCACAGGAATTCATTTCATACCCTTGATCCTTCTGCCACAGATCACCATCACCATTATCCCTTATGCTCTGCTCATATGTATGAAAAATCATAGGATAATTTGGGCTGAAAGGCACATCTGGAAGTCATCTGATCCAACGCCCTGCTCTAAGCAGGGCCTAGCATGATTTGGTATGTGTTAATGGTACACGAATAGACTGTATCAAAAGGGATAGCAGATTTCTGCCATGTATTAATAATTTAAATGTATTCCCAAGCTAACTTCACATGCTTGGCTAACGTAACATGAGTGCTTAACACACACGCTTTGCTGCTACTGAAGAAAAGTGGGCTAACAGTATACCAATAGTTTCCCTGGAATACAAACTGCCTAAAGCAGAAACTAAACAGCAACTAGAATGTATAATCCACAGGGTATTAAAGGAGCAATGTAAATAGCCTGCATAAGGTAAATGCTCAAATGACCAAATACAATAACAAATTAATTAATTATATTGATTATAATTAATATAAAAATAACAACAAAATATTAAAATATTATATATACATCTATAATATAACTTTTAATGCCTCAGGAGTTCTGAGAAGTTGGTAGTTCTTATGAACACCATAATGGTGTTTTAGAACACAAAAACCCCTCTTAGAATTTTTTGTTTCCTGTGTTAACATCTTACACATCTGAAAACAGTTTAGAACAATTTTTCTGAAACCTATCCTACATCAGGAGGCCTTTTTATGCATGAAGAGATCCTTCTAATGCAGTATGAAAGCATTAACAATTTTAGGATACCTTTAATGACATTAATATACTGCTGGGTTCACTATGAAGCACCTTGTTTTCTGATTACCAAGAAACATGAACTGAAGAAGTATAGTGTAAGCATACACATGTATCTATATACTTCTATATACACACACACACACACAATCTATATTTATATAAAAATAAATAAATGAATCAATAAATCTTAGCCTACCACTGAAGGAAACTGCTGAAGAAGAAASAGAGGGAAGAAACAACTGCCATTTGGAGTGTGACCGCTACTTAGCTATCAGGTAGTCTGTGACAGTAACTGCCCTCACACACACTCAGCAGCTTTGGGCAGTTTCAGAAAGTAAAGCACAGCTTCTTCCTGCATTTTGTCTTTACGATCCTCAATACATAATTAGTTGCTGCTGCACTGGTAGTTCGCAAGAGCCAACATTCTTTCCTGAAATGCCATCATGTGGGACTAAATCTAAATTCTTAATACAGAAGTAGTGTGCTTAGGGACAGCAGCTTATCCAAGTTGTACACATACTTATGCCAGGAATTCTATACTTTTGAAGCTTTCCATGCAAGTTTAAGCCCTCAAGGTTTGGAGAGTATGAGAATTAAAGCTGCCCATCTGAATTTAAGTCCATTTCACTATTGTCTTTAAAAAGCAAACCTCCAAATCATGTATAATTATATTTAATAATCCATGAAGTAAGGTTTGAGACTTTAGACTTGCAACTATAACTTCCATTATATTAAACAGAACAATGAAATTGAAGTAGGATTTATCTTTTGCATTGCACAACCACTAGAAGGCAGCTGTCAGTTTCAGCCACCTACGAAGTCTAATGCAATGCTGATTTTCAGGATCTGAGAGGGAATTCAGGGGACTCTAGGGGTCAGAGAATTCTGTAGCCCCTTCATCTGCTGACTGGAACTTGCTCAATATGAACAGTCACGCAGCTAAAGCCTCCAAACCTAATGCTATCTATGCTGATCATGTTCTTAACCTTTCAACATTTTTAGTGTTTTGAGGAATTTTCATAGCAAAAAGCACCACGCTGATGCCAAGGTAACAGAGTTGCAGACCCACAGAAGATTTTCCAGGAAACATGTGCATGATTTTAACATAGTAAAACAGTTTTCCTTTTACCATGTCAAATGACAAGGCTTCCATATATATAGCCCTGTCAAACTTTTGTGCCAGAAGAACATGTTCCTCAGTTTCCCAAACAGCTGATACCTGTCAAAAGTTACAAAGCAAGTAGAAAGGGCAGAGTAATACCAAAGAACTCTAAATCAGAGTACATGTGCTAGCAGTGCTTTTAGCACATTTGCTGTGCTCAGTTGAGCTCCTGGAAGAGTCCAATGCAATTTCCCACTCAAAACTGACTGTTCCAATAACTTTATGAGTTTAGAGCAACATGGCACAAATGATCCTTTAGCTGCAATAAATCAAATGAAAACTGGTTTGAAACATTCTAGAAGTCTAAACTGAACTAAGTGAATTTTTAGGAGATAGTGTGATAAATCAGAAGCCTCTGAATTTCTACAGGTAGTAAGTAGTTCCTTATCCCTTCCTACCCTACTCCAAGAAGTCTGTGTGTGAGTTGCTCCAATGCCCTTGAAGGGGAGGGAGGGAGTTGCAAGCGGAAAAGTTGTAGGGAGAAAAAACAAACCCAAAACTCACAAAGCCAAACCTTTTGAGCAAAACAAAGAAGTCAGATTTTGTAGTGCAAGTATTTGTCTCTTCAACCACTCCCATCTGTCTTCATCTTGGCATAACATGATGTGGGGTGGATTCCTGAGAAACCAATGGGCCTTCCACAGGTGTCTATTACATCAACCCATCAGCTTCTACATGGGCAAGTACAATCTTGATATCAGAAGCTGTTTTTTTACAATGTACATAAGCAGTCTATGTGCATATGCAATTCAGCACAGCAAGTCCTATGCATGTTTGCGACAAAGCTTTCTACCCTATTGCAAGCAAACCTGTAAGTAGTTAAACATAGGAAGTATCTTGTTCAAAACCTTTAGACTGATGCTACTAGCCACACCAGCTTCAAATACCTTCTGAGAAGTATATTTAAGAAAAAAGTTGATTTGGCCACATTTTCTGCTACTATACTGTCATACGTCTTTCGAGGCAGAAGTCACAAAGACTAAGAGATCTATAACATCCTTCTAAATGTAGTTTAGTCTAAGTTTAGGTTGTAAGAAGAAAATACACAACTGATACGTATGTCTCCTGTAATCAGATCCAACATAGTACATTAAAACACTAATGGTCCTCTGCAATGCCCCTTTGTTTTCAATTATGGCAAGGCACATGAAGACTCTCACTTTCTTGTTAGTTTTCTAATTATTTCTGCTAGAAGTCAAATGCATCCTAAATATTCTTTAGAAAAGGAAATTTACACATCCTTATTTAAGGTCAAGTATGCTTGATTAACATTATTCCAGTAAAAATCATAGATAAGTGATTTCATGAGAAAGAACATTCCCAACTTTTCCAAAACCAGGCAAACACTAAGGCCAGCACATAATCCATGCAAGCAGCAGGATTCTGCAGACTGATTTGTTTTGTGTGCATCACATGCATGCATGCATTCCTGCACACAAAAATAAACAAAAAAATGTTAAAATAATCTGTTAATAAAGATCATCCTTAAGGGCTATTTAATATCGATAAAGCTGAATTTGGAGAGGAAAAAAAAACACTTTTAATCACTGAATTTGTCATTAGGCTGCAATACTGTTCTTTGTGGAACAAAGTACATTTGTACTGAAATTGTTCTCCAAGTAATATTCAAGGACACTTACTTTCCTGCATAGAATGGGAAGTTAATTTTTATACATATTATATATATTATAGATACACACACACACAGAGCTCCTATCACTACATCAACAGGGTACTCAAGTAAGATATAATGCCCGATAGTTTTCTGAAATACAAAACTACCATTAGAATCTGTGCAAAGATTTTCTTTAAATAGCAATTGTCCAAAGCCACAACACTGTTCAAACTTATCAATGTCTAAGGAACATCCTGATGAACTAGAAGCTATCAGATCAAGTCTTCTTTACTGAAACAAGGAATTCTTTGTATTAGTTACTGTTACAGCCATGTTTTGGAGAATATACATTCTCAAGAACACAAAGCTTTTGCCTCAATAATTGATCTCTGTCCAAAGAAAACACTAGAAGAGCTGCTTTATTCAGTAGTTTTAAGTTCTTATGCATTTCACTGTTTAATTATTTTCAGAAAACCTTAAACTGTGTAATTATTTGGGCTGAAACTTAACTTCTTTTAAAGAGCAAGCTTTTAAGTCATCTTCTCCTCCTTGCCCCAAATCTTTCAGATTACTTTTGGTTCATATGTTTTTGGAAGAGAAACTTGTGTTTACAAAACCCGCCAAATAACCCCAAAACTGAACTAATTTAATTGCTTGTTAATCTGACAAAGCTAAATAAACACCCAAAACAACCAAAACACTTGCTCACCAGCGTATTGCTCTTCTTAATATCTTCTAAACGCTCTAAGACTGAAGTCAGGTTTGGGTCATCTGATTCTACAAACCATATTGGTGATGAAGAGGGGTAAGACTCCTGTTAAAAAAAAACAACACAAAAGACCCAACAAATAAATAAACAAAAAACCCCATAAAGCTTTTAAAACTCATTCATGCCAAAAATTTCACAACACAGTATTAACATCACCTTTTATGTTACTCTAAGTCAGGTAACACAGAAGCTTTTAACACAGCATTTTTAAGCAACGCAAGAGAAGTTGAAAGAAATCCAGCCAACTGGCTCTTCTAGTATTTCATCCTATTTTCACCTTGATCAGATGATGGACATACATAAGAAACAGTGCTGAAAAGTTTAAAACCCTGGAGGCGGATGGAGCAGGAAGGAGAAATTTAGAAATGCAGTACAGGTGATTATTACCAAAAAATGGAATCACAAGTAGTACATGTCAAAGAATAAAACTATGTCGATGCCAATTTTTCATAAAAATACAGATTCTTCCAAATAAAAGCTGTGAAAGCAACAGAACCTGGAGACTTCAGATTTCCTCCTCAAACAGGATTATTCAAACTGTTCTAGCACTGCCCCTCAGACTGAAGCAACACAGCTCAAATCTCCTGCCAGATCACAACGCCAAAAATCTACAATTTTATCTTCGTACAATCGAAGCTCACAGAGGACTTTCCACTGTTGAAAGATTTCTCAAACAATTTATTACATGAAACCCTACCAAGAAAGCTTACAGAATAACTTTCTTCCATCGATAGAGTCCTACAGTTGTTAGGCAGGTGCCAAAACACATCCTAGTGACAGTGAGATCAAATGGATTCAGAGGATTAGAAGTGTACTCAATTTTCCAGAACAAGCCATGCTTAGGGCACATACAACATAGGGAACAGATGTGGCCCACAACTGCTCATACAATCCATGACAAGTGATTTTTCTGTCACTAAGCTGCCACAGCATGCAGCCCTTCAACAGGTTGCTAGAAAGACCCTTGCTACGGAAATGTAAACAGAAGTCTTTTGCCTCTTGTTTAGATGTTTCAAAAAGCAATTCCAATTTTTTTCCTAACACAGGTTTGGTAACATTGTGAGGATGGAGGAAACCATGTAGCTTCCAACTCAACAATAAGTGACCCCTCATATCATTGATGTTTGGATTTTTTTTTTGTTTGTTTTTAGTTACTTAAGGAGTTCTCCACTTCTCACACATTAAATTAAATTCTAGTAGCTGAGGACAAATTGCTGAACCTCAGTTTTATCACCCAGATATTATCTTCATATCCCCAGGTCTTACAAAATAATGAGGGAATTTTCATTCATTTCCCTCACTGCAGCTTAAAAGGAAAAATTCCGTATTTTTCATTCCAGAGACAACAAATCATGCTTCATTCTTCAACACTTAGAGTCAAGGTTCCTACTGCTACTCTAACAGGTGACTCCAAAATGTGCACTAYGCTCACGAATTTACACTCTTTCTTGATTGCATTGTATATTTTTTGCTTTATAGTTTTCAAGACAGCAGTAAGAAGTTTCACAGAAGGAAGACATCACACCTGCCTGTCAGTGTTACTGTCTGGTCTTTAGTGATTCCCAAGCAAACTTAGCCTTAGCAAGCTCTCAGAGTGCAAGTCCCAAAAGAAAAACCCAGACCTTCCTAACTTAAACTAGCTTCTGTCATTTCAAAGATACTGGGTTTATAAGAATGCAGAACACTATCCATTTGAAAACTGGAGAAAAATACAAGCATGTTGGAATTGGCTTTTAATGATACGAAGCTTACTTCCTAACTGACCTTCTAGCTGAAGTGTTGAACCTCATAAAAGAAACCATGTGATTAGATAAAGGACGTCAGCTTTGGCAAAACAGACTATCACAGCAGAGTTCCCACCTGGCAGTGTACTCCAGGGAAGTTCTAGCTCCAGAGGTCTAAAATTCCCACCTGCAAACTGAAGCCTTTGCATAAACTTATTTTTAAACAAGCTCAATACCCTCCCCAAGTTTATATATTTTTTTTTAAATCACAGCTAAAAATACCTTAGAGGAATACATGATATTCCTAGTATCTTTATGAAAAGACAAACTGTTTACATCTTTCAGCTTCACTTCGAAGCATAACATACACAAGGCAGAGACATTAGAATATCTATTCTTGATTAACTAAGGGCTAACATCTCAGATGTCTGTCAAGAAAGTCCAGTGCTCAGCTTGCCAAGATTTTAAGGCTAAGGAAGGGATACAGATGGGTAGTTAGGTGTAGTTTAATCACTTTCTTCCTTTACCAGATACAGTACCTTGGAAAAGTGCGTTTTCTCCTCAGTTTCACTCAAGACACTCTTGAAAGACTAACCGCTGCTGGAGAAACAAGGTTAAATTCCCAGCTGCCACTGGGTTCCCAAACTATTATTTTTAGGAGCTACACTTCATTAAAGATACTCCAGGTTTTGTACTGACATCATCTCACTCATTTTTAATAACATGCAACCTACCCGTGAAGTCTTCTGCAACAGTGCAATATTCTTACCTCAAGACTTTCATACTGCACACTGGATCTTTATGAACAGTGGGGAACATCAGAAGGGAGACTGCTAACCGTGGCCCTACTGCCTGAAGACTTGTTTGAACCAGCTATTTTTGAGACCTGAGCTTCTCTGGCCAGCTCATTAAGTTAAGAGAAAGGCAATAGGGTAAACACTACTGCCATGACTTTAGATTACACCAACACTCCCATCAGAAAATACAAAGAACAAGCAAAATCCCTTCCAAGATTCATTGAGCCATCTGCTTCTTAAAATCCTCAGACTCATTAGAACAAAAATATTCTCCAGATAGAGTCAACATTTGGACTGTGTATGCACATTCTCCTAACAGGTATTTTTTGCCCCYTTTTTTTTTTTTCCTTTAAATCAAGCTTTGGTAAATTATGTTAATCCAGGTTTAAGCAAGTCTATTAATTGCAATGATTTATAGAAGATAAACATCTGACAGTCCACTCTTCTAAACCGTACCTGCAATGTGAAGACCGCTTACAGAATGAAGCTCAACTTCACTGCCTATATTCTTCTTTTCTGACAATTCTGTTTCTCCTTTCTCCACCAGAAGGATTTAATGAACAAACCCACAGTAGGACATTTGTCGGTTGCAATCAGTATCTATCCCAGTCTGGGGGGGCCTATACAAAAATCTCCTCCAAAAAACTTGCAGCAAATCCTCCATCAGACAGGGACATGACTGATAGTGCAGATTTGATGACTGAGCAATCCCACTATGTGTTTAAATACATTACAGTGGCTACCTGAATGTGCTGATGCCTTCCACACTGAATAACAGTCCTTCCTCATTCTTTGCTCTCATTCCAACTCATTCCATTTTTTGCAATGAAAGCAAGTCCTGCTGTACGTGAGAAAACATACTAGGATTTGATACTGCCTGCATTATTACTGTATAGCACATATTAATTACTATATCCTAAAAATGATTAAATATTCAAATCTTTAGTCTGCTTTAGCTCTTGAAACATGAATGGGAACAACGCATTTATCAGAAAGGCTTTTCTTAACCACTGTGTGAGCATATTCACTCATCTGTATCAGAAAAGATTTCAAATTTTAGACTTCTGGAATACGGATATTTAATTGCATATTCCAACTTTTTCACAACAGATACTTAATATTAAAATACAAGTTCATCAAACTTCCAGTTTGTGGCAACAGTTTTTAATCCTTCAGGCTTACCAATAAATACGTTCATTTAACTTAAAAACATAAATGACACTAAGTTTCTCTAGATCTGCAAGTAATCCATATTTTTGAAACAGCTGAGTTTCATGCGGATATGAGTCACTAAATTTTGAAATACAGAATTCACACATAAACTTCAAACATTCTGATCTTGAGATATAAACAAGCTCGTGAGTTTGTAACACCATAGCATGCAATGAAAAACTAAGCTTATGGTTTGTAAGATCAAACAACTAAAATTCACGAGCTAATTCTGTTGAGAGAGTTAAGTCAGCCCTTTCTTCCATACCTGCATCCTATAGAGAGAAGAGATGGATTTGAGTTATGGCATGTAAGGAACACGAGCTTCTCAAATACGAAGACAACATTTCATGAGAGGAACCCTAGAATAGCAGTTATTTTACTATTACTTCTCAGTGGTTAAACACCCATTATTTTGGGCCTTTTGCCACACAGCTGATGTACAGTGATTTTGTATAATCTAGCTTAGCTGCTCAGATATCACCCATATTAAGCGTTCGAGATCTTTTACGTAACCACTGTAACATGACATTTTCCTGTTCTCTACAAGTAAAGGCAAAAATTCGTCACAAGAGGCAAAGGCTACAATGCTTAGATTTGGGCAGCTTTCACAAGCTAATGCATGCTGTACAGCTTGGAAAGCTAATGCAATTGCTCAGTTAAGACATGACATGCTGAAATGACATCACACCTAGCATGTACTGAGGTCTGAGGACAAAGGCTGAATGTTTACAGCCAACCCAGATACAATTACAATTCATGGGATCATCACTTCTAGAGAGTCTTTGTATTAATACCAGGACAGATTGGGAGCTTTGTCAACACAAAYGCTTCTGTAGCTTCTGTAACAGAATGCAGCAAAAGAATTTAGCCTACTAATAAAYATACAAAATACAAAGAGAATAAAGCCCCGCACTCCTGCCACTGGAGCAATTTCAAAACCTATCAAATCATTTAGGAAAACCACAGCATATTAGAACAATACACGCAGGACCTCACTGTTCAGACATTTCATTGCATCCCCTGGAAGAGGGTCTACTTACGTTTTACTAACAATTTTGCTTACCAAAAAAAAAAAAAAAAAAAAAAAAAAAGCAGCAGCAGCAAAAAGTGACCGAAGATACCAGGAACACATACATTAAGACAGCTTTTCCTGGGTAGAGATCTGTCATCTAAGTATATCCTATCTAAGCTTTCTCATCCTTAACAATAAGGCTGTTTTATTTGCAATGTTATATAATCTTTATCCTGTTCTATAAAGCTACAGCGACACAATTTTGATGTTAGTAAGAGACTTTTAAATGAGCTATTTCTAAATTACAATACTGCTGAAATTGTGAAGTTGCTAAATTAAAACAACACATCTTGCTCACATTCCTAAGATTAGAACAACCTGTACACACAGTTTGCTATGAGGTAATAGAGTAACCACATCTCCTTGTACATAACAGAGCCATTTTATCATGGCCAAATGGTAGGAAAACACATTTAAACGCACGTCTTCAACATTATGATTTAAAATCGCAATTACACACTGACAGTTCTTCAATTTCCAGATCATCTTAGATTCAAAAAGTGTTTTTTTCTTTTAAAACTCCTTGGCATACTGGCTGAACAAAATACAGCCAATTTGATTTCTTTTCTGTTTCTAAGCTTTTGCAAAATCTCCATCATTGACAGAACCTAGTTCTGTTCTTTTACACCAGCTACAGCTAAAACTTAGCTGATTTTCAAAACAGCACTTCTGACTTTTATGTTCTCAGTCCCAGAATTTTTTGTCCACCCTCCCTTTACTTCCAAACAACAGAACGTGAAACCCCCGGATCTTTTAAACAGCTTAGATGTTTTAAGAAGGCTAGCAAGAGACCATTCTAGCTCACACAAATCTTGGTAATGAAGTAAGTAAATCCTAGTGTAACAAGACACTTCAGAGGGCTAATACAGTCTTTTCAAGGTGAATACATTTGCAGCTATCAACACACATCAAGCAATTGATCTCAAATCATAGATGGCTTTCCCTCAGCAGACACCTTGATGCTACCAAGTTTCTAGCTTGTTCATTTGAATTAAATAGGAGAATTAGATTTTTTTTTTTAAATAAAATCAAGTCCCACTGGTTAGTGATCATATACACATCCTACACGAACATTCAAAAAATACTGAAGATTAACTATAAAATTAGCTACAATTTAATACATATTATTTGAAATTGTTAGTCAATCATTCACTACTCATGGATTTTTCACCTGTGTCAACCTGCCTTGGGGGGCAGGGAGGGAACCAAAGCAGAATTAATATTAACAAAAATATCTGGACTTGAGAAGATATTCATGAAGCTACAGTTTAGCTTGATGACCATAAAACACTAGTACTTACAACTTCTTAAAAGAGTATTAGCTGTGATTACACAACTGACAGACTGCTTCCTTTATTAGGGGCCAAATTTTCCAAAGGCAGCTTAAGATGGAAGTAAGCATTTTCTACCACTAGGTACTCGAATACCCGTGAAATCTACAGGCCAAGATTAAAAGCCAGCAGATTGTCATCTGCCCTCCCATCCCATTCTTTATAATAATTAAAAGAAGAAGAAAGCATGAAGGGTCACCTTCAACTCAGGTTTTTTTGAAACTTCATTGGAAGTAATCCAAATAAAACTATTTCCCAGAAACCTCAAGTTACTAAAACCCCAAAAATTTGCATTTTCAAACATCCAGACATCAACATTTGCTCTGTTGTACGGACTGAGTTACTGAACATATTACAATAGTCTAACATTTAATTTCCAAGTTAAAGTAAAAATTTGCACTTTTACATATGAAAGAACTGTCATTTCTTTAAGAATCTAACAGTTCAGTGACCCAGAGTTCTAAAAGAAAAGTGTATGCAATGGAGGGTTTAAAAAAAATTTAATATTGGGGGTAGGGAGGAAGCAAAGTGAATTTTACCCTCTACTGAACAAGGGGAAAACTTCAACCTGCTTTTCCCTTTGAATTTTAAGATTGTATACAACACACTATTAACTTGCTCAATGCATATAAACAGAAGGACATCTTTTATTCACTAGAGTTCAGTTAAACAGAGATCTTTAACTGTTTCTATACCACAGAAAGCAAGCTTGTATTAGCTTTAATTTTCTTCCACTCTTCCTGAAGTCAAAGCCTGACATGCTCAGTTCAGTGAGAATACTTGTTACAACTCATGCATTTGGTAAGGCACCAAGTTCATCTGACTAAAATACACATCTCTCTCAAACACAGAAAATTACTGCAATTCTACCCTCAAGTTTAATGACTGTCTTGACAGCAACAGCCTATACAAGACAATCCCAGATGAAGCAGCATGCTTTGGTCGGACCCCTGGAGATTGCAAGAGCTTAATCATCTTGCACCTTTACAGGAGGCAGATGAAAGAATCCCATAACCCTGTTCTATGTAGGGTCTGCTAATATGCTCCTCACTGCAGAACTGAATACCTTCAGGAGCACATTAAAACAACACAACTAACAGGGTCATTGTTYCCCTCTCCCACACACTCTCCAGTGTGCAAGTGTAGCAGAGTATCTTGTTTTAGAATTGTTGATGTTATTAAATACAGCCACATTAGAGAGGGCAGGGTCAAAGGCATGTGCCTCACGGAACAGAATGATCATAACAAACCACAACTTTATTAGGTGCCTGTAAAATTCACTCTACAATCACAAATTGTCCCAAACAAAAATAAATACAATTCTCTGTACAAACAAGTTCTACTGACTGYAGAAGGCTACACAAAAGTAACCACAAGGAAATGTTTCTGTTAAGAGCATACAGAACAGTTATGGACATTACTTTTATCTTCACAACAGACATCCCCTTGGGCAGAGCAAAGCAGTTCCCCTCCTGTCACATCAGGCTTTTGTAGACACACGTGCAATGGTCTGCCACTTTGCACCTTCTACAGCAGCTTTCTGTATAAGTGCACATGGACTACAGCATGTTTTTAAATGAACTGAAAGCCTAGATTATGGAACACTTTTTGCAATATATGGATTCAGCAGCAACTGCAAGTGCCAATATTCATAAGATGGTGACCACAGCATAGCTAAGTAAGTATGATCAGGGACAGTATTTCAATGGCAATTCACTTGTGTGAAAATCATTCCAAAACCCAAGAAGCTTGTAATTTGCAGCTTCATCTGCACAAATTCATTTGTTCAACCCAGGCCCATAGAATTCTCTTGAAATTATTACAGAATCTTTTAACTTTTTTACTTTGGATACACCTAAGACAGAAAATAACATTTTGAGGAAAAAAAAATCCTGGAAAAGACTTAAGCAAATGCTGCTTTCAAACAGGCACATACAAGAGGCCAATAATTTCAAAGTTTGTGAAACAATCTAAGCTACTTCTGTGTTTTACTTCCATGTCTCTATCCAGGTACACACATTTAAATCTCTCACGGCTCAAACATCATTACCTTAGAAGAAGCCAAAATACATACAACCAAAGTAGCAAAGGCACAAAACATCACTTCAAATGGTCACAAACATGAATGCAGATGTGGCATCACAGTTCTTACACTTCTTAGGGTCAAGTTCTTTCGGTCAAGTTTTTACAGCCAGTCATTCTTCAAACTACTTGATCTACAGAAAATACCCCAACTGCCGATTCTGATATGTGAAATTGCACGTTACCCTTGGAAAAATATGTTTATCAGACTCTCTTACCAGTTGCCACAACCTCATCCACTCCCCTTACCAAACAAAGGCAGCAGGCTACTTGTTGTCCAGTATAACATAACTACACAGAATAAAATATGAACTTTGAGCATAAAAGCAAAAAAAGGCTCTTTTCTGATAAAACTTTTCTGGTTTTATTGATCTTCACTGTGACACAACATTTTATTCTCCAGATCATCATCATAATGCAGCGTGCCATCTATGCATTCAAAGAAATTCACAGAAGAGACAAACACTCTTAACACTTTTGTGTGGACCCAAAGTAAAATCTACCAAATGTTAATGTACTGCTGCTCAGACACAACTCTTAAGTTAACACTAAACATGATTTAGCTAACAGCATAGCAAGTGACAGTTGCTCAAGAGCAGTGTGTAGTCTCTGAAAATGAAAACTGTTTTTGAGGGCCAACCCAGTTAAGTGAGCTAAGGAACATTCCTTTGCCAATACTATTAACAGCAACAAATAAAAGTTACAGATCATCCACACTGAAAATTGAGCAAAGAACACAGCATTGCTGAAGACTAAGTGACTTGCTTATCAGGAAGAAGGTTGTAGAGCTGATACTAGAATCCAGATTTTTACCATAGCACCTCACAGTAGTCGGATCAACCTATCTTACTTCTCACACAAAAAACCCACTGTGTGCTTGTACTCTCATCTTGACAGTTGTCAGAGGATGTTTTTTTTAGAGCCCTCAGCCACAAGGGGTTCTCTTCTTTAATGCATGCGTTATACCTGCACTCAAGCTGGCAATGGTTTATCTAATAAGTAGCTAGACACATGTACTAAAGAGAAAGGTATTTTGCAAATCTGGTTCTCCATGACTCTTTCTTTACCAGCAGGACAGTATCTTATGTGCCCAAATGCCTGAAGGAAGGCTGGTTACTTGAAACAAATTATCAACTCATTCTAATCATCAAGAGTTATTAATTACCTACTTCTGCAACTATACAGACAAGTACATTCAAGAGAAGGTATCATCAACGTTAGTATCACAAAGCCAGAGTAGCAAGAAATGGCTTCTAATATGGCTAGAACTGAAGAAGTGGTTATAACTAAGTTGCAACATGTCACGCTCTCCCTGACTTAACTTGAAAAAGAAAAGTTTGCTAGCAGACCTGCTCTTACCTTTATCACTTAGTTACTCCTCAGCATACAAAGTCTGATGTCACTTCTGCTGTCACCCAAAGATCCAGGCTTCCCCTTCCTCCTCTTCATTCTCTTTGCCTTCAGGAATTTATGTCTTTCAAGCGTTCAAATTGCTCACCCCCCCCTTCCATCAAAGGCACTGTGCCCTTTCCCCCTCTCTGAGAACAACCTTCCCCTTTTCCCCCCCTCTCCCTTTACAAACTTGCAGTGCTCCAGACACATCTGCCGATACAAGGATTTTTCATTCTCACCCACTGCTAACAGAGGTCCTGCTGCTCTACCGCTCTTACACCTGAGCAGCATTCCAGGCACCAACCACCAGGTTCCTGAGCTCTCCCCTCACAGCAACACGTACACAGCTGCCCTGACTGCTGCTTAGTCACTGGCCTTCAGATTAGAGCCATTTAGGTGGAACTTTGTCCCCCACATGCAAAATTTCAGTACCATGGAGTTCAACCAATGTTTACCATTAATAAGTTAAACACCACACTCTTACCACAGTTATTTCCTACTTCAAAAATTCAAGGAAGCCTGTGGCATCTTGAACACCACTGCACAGGAACGCTTTAATTTTTTTCCCAATGCCACTGTACAAGTTCTGACAGAGTTTATGTTTCTGCCCTTCTGAATACACACTGAAGAAGCTATTGCAAGATCTGCAACCATACTGAACTTTTTCTCTCAGAGGGGTTAAAAAATTAGAGATCTGGAGAAAGGAGAATATAGTCCAAACTAAATCAAGAAATCACACACTAACTGCTCTACAGTACTTAATACACCAGGATGTCTTGTATATGTGAGGTAACAAAAAAGAAACAAAACACGTAAGGTCATTATTATTATTTTAATACCACACTTAAAGATTACAGCTGGAAGCAAGAAATCAGTAAGACATACCGTAACTGGTATGCTTGTTTCCAGCAAAGATCAACCGAGAACTATTCTGATCATACTAGTTTCAACTGTACTGAATACAGGYAGGCTGATATAAGATCTAAGTGTTAAATAGCCTCTCCTTACTATAGTAAGTCATTTTATTTTCCAGTTGTCTTCTATGAACTGGTGACAGGTCATTTTCACTTCTCCTACAGAGCCTGCAGCTGAAGAAATACAGTGGAATCTTTACTAAATCAGAAACTATCATGTCTCTTAAAAATGGCATATTACCATTCATAGTCTAAAGGAAAAAAAAAAAAAAAAAAAATCAACTTCAGCCAGGAATTCAGGGTTTTATAACCTTTCAGAACTACAAAAAGGCAAAAAACCTGACAGTACTGAACAGTAGTCCACACTGAGGCATAACTAAAATAGTAGTTATTTCTGTTAATCAGCAACAAACATTTGTTCCTATCCAGAAGTTTTGCCCCCACCCCTTTTTTAAATAATACTATTTGGAGAACTGTCTCCGTCTTTCTATCTTCCAGTCTCCTGAAAGGAATTTGATTTTGCAAGTAAACAAACTACTTCCAGTTAGGCTGCTCCAGTTGTCTCTATTTAGCTGTCACTGTAACAAACCAGACACTCCTGTAGGCCCATCGGACTGATGCCGACTTGAGTATTCCACACAGGAGCAATCCCAAGTGCCGCTGAGGACTGAGCCAGCAGTTGGCAAGCAGCTCTCTGTCAGCAATGCTGGCTTCAGCAGTCTTCCCCAGCACTCACTCATTCCTATGCCCTCTGTTGTGACGGTACAGCTGTTTGTGCAGCCACGCAGTGAACCAGACTGGGAAATGATCCAGATTAACAGTAACCCAGTAAAGAATTTTTACATGCCAGCCAGGTCCTTAATCCAGTAAACTCAATTTTGGCCACCTCACAAGGCACATAGCCTTTGCTGGACTGCGAGCAACAGCAGTATTACAGAGTGCATACGACACAATCATACTTTGTTCTTCCTAGCAATCACAATTTTTAATTCATGTTGAGGATATCAACATGTCATCAATACACAATATCGCCTGGCATAACACAGAAAAAACACCTGCAGATTCATTCTAGTCTGAGTAAGTCTGACAGAATGAAGTTACTCTTTTTCGGGAACACACTTGATCAACTCCATTAATAACTTCTGATTTTACAGTGTTCCATTGTAGACAGACTGCCACGATGAATTTGGAAGTGCAACCTTATTTTCCAGAATAGAATGCACTTTCTACACTACTCCCTTATTTTTCTCATTTCATTGATAAAAAGCTTTGACAGAAAAGCCAAAATCTTAGCATGCCCCACCTCCCCACCCACCCCCCCCCAAAAAAAACCAAAACAAACAAAAAAAAACACCAAAGAAAACAAACAAGCAAACCAAAAATAACCAAGAGTAGCAGTACATACTCTTGCTTCTTGTAGCATAAGAAAGGTCTCTGGTAAGGTCAACTACCAGTACTCCAATTCTGACACAAAGTAAATATTGTTGGCAACACAAATCAAAGGCAACCATCACTACCATCAAATGCCTGTTACGAAGTAGCCATACTCTATGTTAGTCTCTTTAAAATTAGTGAATATGAAGAAACATAAGAAAATTCCAAGGTATCTTTCAGTCTTTTGCAAAACTTCCTGAACAGTTAACATGAGGTAGCATGCTGAGTAAAACGAAACAATTATTTTTATAAAACTTCTTTTAATTATCAAAGCACAGGGAGAGCTCTTTTGAGGACCACAACAGTCCCAGTTCTGAAATTATTGTATCATTAACTCACATGAGTAACCCATTTGAAATAAGTGCAATTTCCTGTACATTAAAACCTCAACATAAGCCAGCATTTATATTTGAAGCCCACCACTGTGGCTTTCTAGGCCATTTTAGGAGCACTTCATACATTATAGAGGGAACAAAACAACTGACCTGTAAAATCCTGAAGTACTGGTTACAGCCTTTCACACATAGCACAACTAAGCTGTGGTGTCAGAAAGTAAGGTCCCGTGTCTTCCAGACACAAAAGATTCCTCCTACTTGTTTTTGCAATACTCCTTTTCCAATTACAGTCTTGGCATACAAAGAGAAGTTAAAAACCTCATTCTTTTAGTATATTTTTGTTTGCTTGATTTTGGTTTGCTAAATAAAACAAGACTAAACTTCTCAATTTCTATTGCATAAGTTATGTTTGATAATAGTTACTTGAGTGCCTTTTTTAAGGCTCCAAGTACATCTAATTCTAGTTAGAAAAACACATATTATCAAGATAAAGCTATGTATGCTTTTATTTAGTCCTGGTATCCATATGCTGCAAGATATCTTGCAAAAGATGTCTAGTGATCTTAAAAAAAAAAAAAATCTGTGGTTTGAACTGAATGCCTCRTTCATTATGTGGTTAGTTCTGTGTACAAATAAATAACCTTTTTAAAAGGTTATCAGCTGTCTAGGCATTATCTAGGAGCGCGTTTAGTTTTAAAATCTTATGCCTCTGAAGAACTACTGCATGTTCTAATACACTCCCTTTCTGTATATACCCAACTTGCCAAAAGCTTCACAGGTAGTATCTTTTCATCCATTATGGTTTAAAAGGGAAAATAAAGTCTTCTCCCATCGATTGCAGTTATCTGTAGACAGCAACCTTTTCAAGTCTTTCATAGTAGCTTCTAACTCCGATTTAGCAGCAGGGTATTTTTCAGTGAAAGCAGAAGATACTTCTTTCCAGCAGAGAAGCAAGAGCATACTGGAGTCAGCCATACCACATGAATTGAATTGTTAATATATGAAGGATATCACTGCACATCAGAGCCCAGTATCTGTTTGGGGCAAAATCTGCTCCCACACAGAGGTGGCGCAAACCCCGTTCTACCTGCAAGTGCTACTTGAGGACACAGAATTTCAATAGTAGTTTTGTGTATGGGTGGAGAGATACTAATATCCAGTTTCTCTCTAAAGAGATTATATAAAAGAATACGAGACATTTTACAGCAGTCCAAATCAGTCCTTTTTCTTGCAACAACAAGGACAAGATTGAACAATTCTAACACACCCTTTGGAATACTATGACATAAGTCTGATAAGGTACCAAACTGAAACTACAGATTGCATTGAAAGACACTTACCTAAAGTCATGATCAATAAACACACTCCTCTAAGTAAGGCCACTGTTTTGACACTATTTCAGAAAACATGCAAAATAGGACCAGGATAAATACACATACTTTGTAAAGGACACTGGTTTATTGAACTTGATTAATTGGAATACTGCTGTTAAATAAAAGCAAAACCTGAGAAAAACAGAAGCAGAACTCCAGAATGSAGACACTGCTGTTGGCATAACAAAATGGGAATGTGAAGGTACACAGCCTGAACAAGTTCAATAATTAGACAGTTCTCAGGTATAAGCAGCAATGTTTCTGACAGGGATGACTCCACCCTAAAGTGCCTTTTTTTAAATAATCTGATTAACCATTTAAGTTCCAGTATGGGTCACTACCAGAAATAACGAAGGACAGACTTGGACAAAGTTTGCGTGTCACTTTGTGAAACAGAAGAGCTATCGAGTAAAATATATCTTGCTTTAACTTCAGGCATTGCTCAGTATCACAGGTAGACTATTCCTAGGATGCTGCAGCAAATGCTTAACCTTGACAGTTCTACAAACTCATACTGCAGACAATCAGRAAATCATCTCAGTAAGAAATTCCAGGGCAGACTTCTAATCAAACTGTGGAATTTAGTCTAGGAGACTTGTGGAGATCCATGCAGTTCCTAAGCAGACATTCTCCTTCACCTCTCCAGGAGAATGTTTCTTCCTTTCTCTGCCTTCTCTCTCTAGATTGGAGAAAAGAAAGAGATCTATTGTGAAGATCAGAGCAACTTAGTTATCAGGTCTCTTTTCAGACTTAGTGCAGAAGCTGCTGGAAGCTTCCTTCCCTACCAGATTTTTCTCCATCCAGTAACTTCAGCATCTGTACACACTGCTAGACAGCTTTCATTTTAGGTAAAATATTGAGGTACCCAAACAGAACCACAACGAAAAAAGTGATTATTGAGCTTTGTGCTTACTCTTCGCCTTAACAGGATTCTTGAGCGTCCAGACGCACAATCTATTGTTAGCTTTTGTTGAGTAAGGGAAATATCCTGGCTTGATCTGTATTGTCGGGGTTAAACTGGTTAGAAGAAGCAAACAGCTGAAGTTACATATTTGCACTGCAAATCCAGAGCACTAAGATAGCAGCTTCTGATGCAGAGGGTGAGTCTCCCCAAGAAAACATATTTACCAACAACTTTATAGCCTTACCAGCTTTTGCATGCTACTACCACCATTTGAAGTTCTAGTTCCCACAGTACCTGCAGATCCACTGAAGCACAGGAAACAAGACTTATACTTTTCTAGTTTACAGTACCTACAGAAAAAAAACTGGAGGCAATTAGGAGTCTGAGCCAAGATACTTAATTCGGGGACAGGAAGAAATCACTTTTGTCACACTTAGAGTTCTAACACTTGTGTCAAAAAACCAGGACAGAAGTCCAGAGGTCAGCTTTCTCTTTTTGGCTCTGTCATCTGCTGCCCACTTGTTTCAAGAAAGCCACCTCTGTATCTCAGGTTGTCCTCTCCCATTTATTTTTAACAGGTGGGGAAAATAGCCACCTATCTCAAAGAGCCAAATATTACTCAACATTGGAAAGCACCAAGCTCCTCACAGACAACTGAAACAGAAGTTTTAAGAAGCTCAGACACAGCCTTTTTTTAAAGCAGAAGTCTCAGCTCTTTTTCTGTTCTTTTTGCAAGTTCATATGCCACAATTCTAATGGCATGCAAAAGACCTCTTAACCTTTAGGGCAAGTGACTGTAATAGCAGATTGCAGACACTGTTTCCTCAATAATACATAAAAACGCCAAAAGTGACCTAAGCCTTTTCTTGCTTGCTCAGACACACCTCAAGCAAAGGCCTACAAGTAAGTGGTCATATTTATTTGCAAGTTAAGAAAGAATTACTATCAAAAGTAGCTACGACAAAAGCAGCCTCAGAAGTAGATATACACCACAGCACAAATCCAAGGCACCAAAAACTTCAGGCCTTACTACTGGCTTCCCTGTTAGCTGTCACTTGACAAAGAAGAAATAACCCATCAAATTCAACTGACAACTGAGGGTGCACAATCATCAGACCTTTTACTTTACTCTTTAGAGACAGACTTATGAAACAGATCATGTTGTGTGGAAAGAAACAGCCAGACTTCTCAGCAATGAAACACTCTCTACTGAATAAAAAAATATTTAAAGGAAGTCACACAATCCATCATCTGATAGGTCATGTCTAAAAGCAAGAACACCAAAGCATCTTATTTTACCATACAAAACATCTTATATCCTAAAAGTATATACAAGTGTATGAAAAAACAAACACCTGTCCCATGACCACAAATCTGATTCTCATGACAATTAACTGTGAAACCTGAAAGATCCTCTTAACAAGTTTCATTTAATTTAATAAAGTCACTTTAAGGCAAGTAAGGATCCGATCAAGATTATTAGATTTGCCTGGTTTGCATGCACATTTTCATCTTTCAGTACTCAAATATTTACACTTACGTGCATGTTTCTACCTCCACGCTGTTTGAGACTTTCATCCTTTTATAAGCAAAAGGCAAAAAAGCTCTAGAGCTTATCTTCCTCAAACCTAAACGTACTAACCCTATTTTCCCCCAGACAAAATTTTTCAATACTYTACTCTTAAGCTGAATCTTGATAAGGCATTTAAATTCACTTATAACTACAGCCAGTCCAATAAAAATGAACCTCCAGCACTTTCCTGTACATGAGTCACAGACACCAATATATTCAAATCCTTTGGCAAGTTTAGGCCCTAAACTTTTAAAAACACAGAGGATTTTTACCATGGCACACAACACTGAACATTTTATTCTGCTTCCCTCCCACTCCTTTAAAACAAACAAACCCCAACGAATTTAAGGGCGGGGGGGGGGAACCACAGAAACGAGAAATCCCAAAACAAACTGCAAGTAGAAGTCCCTTAGATTCGACAAGGCTGCTCATACCYCCTTCACAAGTTTAAATGCCACCATTATGATAAAACAACTATTCGGCTGGAGATCAGAAGCATTATTTTATCCCTCCACAACGGCAAGAATGTAAAGTTTCCCCGTCCTTCCCACCGCCGCGGCCCCCCGAGGCGGCCACCCCCGCTGAGCCTCACGGGCTGACCCCCATGGGGGGAAGGCCCAGCCGCCACCCAGGCCCGCCCGTGCGGCGTTTCCCCGCCCGGGTCAGGGCGGGCCGCCCGGCTCCAGGCCGCGGCGGTGTGGCGCACTCAGTAAAGCGCTCGCCCTCCACCTCCCTCCCGGGCTCCCACCTCTCGGGGCAGGGAGGGAAACACTCCCCGTGCCCCACCGAGACGCCGCAGGGACGGGGGAGGCAGGGAGGGCCCCTCTACTCTCCCCGTCGCCCTTCCCCTGCCCCGGGGCGGGGGGACGGCCCGGGGGCTCTCTCCCCGCTGCCCCGGCCGCCCTTTGTTCCGGCTCCCAGCCCCGAAGCAGGCAATGGCAGGCGGCGCGGCGGCCCGCGTCCGTCCCCCGCACCCGCCGCCGCGGTTCCCCCGGAGAAGCCCCCCGGAGGGGCTGCGGGGCCCCCGCCTTGACGGGGAGGAGAGGCCGGGGGCGCCCGCTCCCTAACTTTTGTTATGGTCGTGGTGGGGACGGGGGAGAGGAAACACAGAGCCTCGGGGGGAAGCGGGCCCAGGGGCCTCGGCAGCCCCCCGGCCCCGGCGGAGGCCCCGGTCCCCCCGGTGCTGAGTCACCCCCGCGGCAAGGCTGCGCCCCCTCCCCGCGCCCCGCAGACAATGGCGAGGGCGGGCCGTGCCCCGGCCCTCCCCCGCCGCCCCCGGCTCCGCTCAGCCCCCGCACCGTGATGTTGCAGTGGATGGTGAGCGGCGGCGGCGGCTGGGGGCTGGAGCCCGGCGGCGGCGGCAGGAGCACGAACTGGCAGTGGAGCTCGTCCAGCTTCCAGGAGACGATGCGGAAGCGCTCGTGGTCCTTGTCGAAGATGGACTCGAGGAACTTCAGCTCGGCCTTGAGCCCTGACACCGACATCCTGGCCTCATCTCCGGGCCCGGGCCTGCGCCACCTCGCCCGCTCTGCCGCCGCCTCCCTCCGCCTGAGCCCGGCCCGACCCTGGCCCCGGCCGCGCCTGCGGGGCGGAAGATGGCGGGAGGGCCGGGGCAGCCCCAGCCGGCGGGGGGACGGCGAGCGCGGCGGCAGCTCCCTTTGTACCAGCCTCCTGCACCCACTCGCTCGCTTAAAAGGGCAACAGCGCAGCCCGCTCCCCCTTCCCTTCCCCTTCCTCCCCGGCGGGCTGGGCCAGGCCCGCCAGCCGCCCCGCCCTCGCCCTGCCCTCCTCCCGCTAGGCCGGCCCCGCTCCCGGGACACACGCAGCAGGGCCGGGCCGGGCCGGCCCCCTGCTCCTCCCCCGGGTCCGCCGCCCGCCTCCCCGCGCCCGCCCCAGCGCTCTCGGTCCGTGCCGCGACCGCCCCGGCGGCCCGGGCCGGGCTGCCCCGCGGCGGCGCGCCGCTGCCCGCCCGCTCCGGGCACCGCCAGGCTGCCCCGCGGTACCCTGCGGGCTCTGCCTGCCTGCCCCAACTCCTGCCCGGGCACTGCCTTCTGCTCGCCCGGCTCGGAGCTCTCCGGCCCCCCCTGCTCCCGGCAGCCCGGTGCCGAACCGCAGTGACTGCTTACCGGTGTTTCTCCTTCTCTTCTACTGCTCAGCCCTGCGGAAGGGCACACGGTCTTCCTTCCTCACCGCGCTTTTATTTTGCTGAGAAAAACTGCAGCTTGGGTTTGCACTTGTCATCTCAGAGTCCTGTCAGTCCTCTCCAGTACTCCTAGAGGTCAGCCAACATAAACCAGGAATTCCTGTCCCGACGTTTCTGATGGATCAACACAAATAAAACCTGGTGTCGATCTTTGCAGGCTGAAAAGAAGCAATACAGAGGCCAAGAAAAATTGTTAGTGTTGCATTTAAGTTGCTCTGTAATTGTTTGTACAACATTTTACCCCCAGAAAAAGCACTACGAGGCACAAAAGCAGAGTAAAGTGAATACTTGCTACATTCAGGGATCAAGAGATGCTGCCTCTATTTCTTTCACTTCCTGACACCGGAAAAATCATCTCTGCACCTTTATTTGTTCCTTTCCTTCTTGGTTTTGTCTATAGACAGTTGACAGCTCTTTGGGAACAAGGATCAACTCTCATATGGCATAAAGAGATTACAGTGATACAAGTAATATTGTTGCAGAGCATCATTCTTGTTTCCCAACCAGCTTTTAATTAATGCAGTACACACATGCACACACACAAACCTGGAATAAGGAATTGACTTTTTTTTTTTACATCGATATTTTATATAAATCTTTAATTTCAGAGAAACTGGCAGCACTTCACAAACCACAAGCTGAATCTTGTCAAGTGGTGAGAACTCTAATCTTGATCCAGAAAAACAGTTATGCACATGCCCAACTCCAAGCATATGGAAGTCTTACTGACTTGTGGGCTTGAAATCTTCTATCCTTCCAGCAAAGAGAGCTGCAAAGAATACATTTTGCTACAAAAGAAGCCAGGAAGGATTGACACTAGTTAAATACTCTGAATGAAAGATACCAGAAAGTCCACAGAGTTGAAGGACCTGTTTTTTTCAGGTATCATTTGAAAGACTCCTATTACACAGTGTGTGCAACTCAGCTTTCCTAGAAGGGCTGAACTGTGTGTTAGCTCAGACTCTATGGCCTGCAGAGTGAAGAAAGAATGGATATGACTGTTGTCTGTCGATGCATCAACAGGCAGGGCGAAGACCTTTGAGAAATAAAGGAAGATTTAAGTATAAGGGCAAATTAGCTATAAATAAACAGCAGAAAATTATGACTCTACCTATTAGAAAGGGAGGGCCTGCAAGAGCCTTTCTATGGCAACACCAGAGACAAAACTAAACAAATCAGACTTTGTCAGGCGTTACATGATGCGATGCATGAAACAGCAGAGGAATGAATTTCGTGACTCAGCCCTATTTCCATCATACGATAGGATTTTGGCCTAGAACGCCTCACTGCAGCAGGCAGGTGGGTAGGCTTAGCAAGTTCAAATTGCACCTTTCGTCATACCTTACCAGAACTGCCTCTATCACTGCCTCTGGTCTTCCATCCTCCTTGTCTTCTCATCTGCCTTCCCTCTCCTCTGCCTCTCCATTGACTGTGACACCCCATTTTTTTTTGGCAGCTGCGCAGCTGAGAGGTGCATATGTGCTGGCTGGGGGGACGCCATGCCTGCACTAGCTGGCAAGCTGGTGGAAGGCATGAGAACCTCTCTCAGGCACCCAGTGATCCAAACATCACAGTGTCTCCTGACCATCTGGCAGGCCAAACAAATTGCTTAATCAGCCAAGTGTGTCCTGCAAGCCATACATTGTTTAAGTCTGGTCTAAAACTTTCCCCAGCTCCTTCAGTCTGCCTTTTTGTTGCAGGCTTCAAGAAGCAACACGCAGCTGCACAGCCACCACTCCCCTAAATTCTGTTGCACTTCTCTGTATTTAGTAGGCATTGTGCAAGCTGCAATGTCGCCTGTGAATTCGCTTCTGTGATAAGACCTTGAGAACACATTGGAGCTGCCTTGCTCTCTGGAATACAGAGGCTGCTTCAGAGGTGTAAAGAGTTGTTCGTCATGCCTGACTCATTCCTATTTCTTCCTTCAGGGACTTGCCATGGGGCTTTGACATGAATCTCATGTTGGTCACAAGATGACTCAGGAAATCCTGAGTCTCCCAAAGACCAAAATGAATGCACACAGGGGAAGACCTGACATCTCTGGGTAATAAAAGAAATTAATCCTGCTAAAGAGCCTCAGTAGCACTGTATCAGATTCTAGTAATTACAGATGCTCTTAAGTTCCCTTGATCTATATCAATTTTTTCTACCTTTCTTCCTGCATGTACATCTTCAACATCATGGGAACCTCTCTCTATCTATCATACAGCTAGATTTCCTCTTCCGGGGACCTGAACTTTGGCCAAACTTCTCTGTTATGAAGATAACATACCTTCATAACCTTCTTTTGTTTCTTTTCCCTCCCTTTCATTTAAATATAACAAGTTTTGTAAGAGTCCTCAACTGAAACTCTCAGAAAAAACAGCAGATTCCTCATTGTTTTCTTGGGTAGAACTGGCAAGAAAGGAGGAGGCAAACAGTTTAGACCAAAATTGTCTTTCACATTAGCATTTACTGCCAGCCCTGTCTCCAATACATCAGCTAGGCATGTCCCTGGTGAGACAGAAAGCTGACAGCAAGGGGTGAAGGGAACTGAAGGAAAGATGGGTTCAGGATGAGCCATTAAGAAGGAAATGAACAATGACGTAGGATGGATGGGCTTTGATGAAAGCAAGAGTTGTGTTCCAGAGCACAGATGAATTTCAGTTTATATTAGTCCTTTTCTTCCTGTGAATGCCTTTTCCAGGTCTGCTGTATTTCCAGCTTTACCTCTGAGTGAAGCTCCTGTACATTCAGTTGAGTGTTTGTGCCTAGCAGAGGATTGATTTGTTTCTCTGGGAATAGTTTATGGTTTTGGTTTTTGACCTCACTTCTCTCATTTACAGCCTAGCCCTTAGAAAGGGTCCTTCTGTTTAATTCTGATGTCACTTTCCTGAGAGAAATGGCAGGCACCAAAGAAGGAACTGCCATTTTAGAAATAGGGAAGGCCCAGATCTTTTGTGACCCTGAACCTCAGCAGAAGGAGAAAGAAAAGGATAAAGTTAATGAGATGGGAGGAAGTATAAATTGGTTTTAGTGATGGATGATGCAGTTTGATAATAGCTGATCCTGGGGTAGAACAGACAAACTTTTCCACAGGTAGCAGCAGAACCTGAGACTAGAAAAGACAAATAATACCTGGTACCCATAAAGAGAAGGATAAGGCAGGAACCTTACCCAAAACATTGGGCAAAGGCAGAAAGATTCAAGAGGATCCTGCTTTTCCAAGATACAATCCAAGCTACCTTGCTCACCAAAGCCAGGCTTTCATGTCAACTTCTGATCTCACAGCATCAAAGTCATTGCTTCAATAACGAAGTCACTTTCAAAGCATTTTAGAAAAACAATACATCAGTGCATAAAAGCTGACGAAATGGCTGGACAATGCAGTTTCAAGAAGCATGGCATGCAGTGGACGTGGGATTGCTTAGTCCCCCAAATACCTATTTTACTTTTAAAGGCTTTAACAGCCAAGGAAGGGCATTTCAAAACTAACCTATCCTAGAGCAGCTTTGAACAGATAGTGATAGTGTTGCCCAGATGTTCAGGGATAGGGGTCAAGGAGGTGTCTGCAGGCACTCAAATACTATGGCCATGAGTTCAACATTAAAAAAAAAAAAAAAAAAAAAAAGTAGCATGGCTTTACCCAGGATGGTCAGAGAGTAGTTTTCAATTACAATTCTTCTGAGTCCATCCGTGTGGCTGTCAGCAACTGAGTCAAATAGGTCCCTTCTTTAGGGTGTTTTTGCTCAGCCACTGAAGAGTGTTTGTAATCCTATACAGGAAACAGCAATAATCTTTTGGTGAAGATTTCATTACTGTTTGTGGACTTGTAGTTCTGGCTATATTTATATATATTAGTGAACAGTGTATATTTCAGAACAGTCAAAAGCTGAAGAGTGTCTGCAAAGCAAGGTTAATGATATGTTTTTGTTCCATATGAAAGTTGTGGGAATTAATTTATTAGCAGAAAGGTGCCACARGAAAGCAAAGCCATGTTAATCACAGTCTTGCAATGCTGCAGATGGGGATTAGAATCCACTGTACAAACACATCAGAAACCAAACTCCTTGCACGTACTTTAAAACGCACAGTGAGGGAATACGCCTAGTGTTCTCCTTTATGGCTCACAGCTTCTTAAAAACAGATGAAAAGCACATCTATGAAAGCAATAAGGAACCATGCAGCCATATCTGAGGCATGCCACTTAATAAAATAACAGAACAAGCTAGAGAAAAAAGGAAAACGTGGTATCACACCCAGCTGGGTGAGGGAAGAGGTAGCGGCATGGAGCACTGTTCAGAGCATGATAACACACCTTCCCTGAACTCCCTAGGACTTGCACCCCTTTCTTGGGATCCACACAGAGTCATAAGCCTTATAGGGCTCAGCAAGCTTATCTTCCCTTGCCATCACAAAAGCTTAAAAGGGATGGACAGGAGCAGAGGTCAGATGCCAGGCTCAGTCCTGCTAAAGACATTTCTGGCTGGAGRGGGAGGCAGGGAAATGGGCAGATCCCCAGGTCAAGTACTCACAGTGCTAAGATGCAATCTTAATCACAGCTGAATATGCAGCTCCTTCATCCCCTTTCTTTTTTCTTATTTTGATAGGCAGTGAAATAGTTAACTTCGTCTATATTTAAAATATCAGCACAGGGTATCTGAGTTGGCAGGCACTGAGATGAACTGGGCAGGTCAGAGTTATTGTTTCAGATTCTGCAAGCACAGCCAGATATCACCACGTCACTTAGCCTGGAAAACACAAATCAAATGCATCTCAGCAACCATACCATCCAGGGCTTCTCATTCACTCTTACTACTTTTTGTAGATAAGTTTAGATTTTGGGGAACAAAGCGGTGCCTGTGACAGTACTTTCCCTGTTCAAACCCTCAACAGAATGTCTAAAGTGCTGCACAAACACTAACCCTACCAGTATCACACCAAAACAGGCATAGGATGCAGCCTCATTTTATACGTGGGGGAAGTCACATACATTTTGGGAGGTAGTGTTTTTGCAGAACCGGGTGTATAGACAGTCTTAGGACCTGACCATGGTCTAGCACTGCAGTAACTCAGCTAACTTAATTTCTGACACAAACTTGAAAAAGACTTTATCAAAATTATACAGTGAGCTGGTGCCAGTGCTGGGATTTGTCCTGCTTATGCTGTTTATCAACAGAACCCAGATGTCTGAGAAGAGGCAAGACACCCGGAGTCTGGGGCCAGTTCTACAGCAGCCCTGTTCACAGCCTTGTTGTAGACTGAAACAGTCACAACTCCACTAGCCATGTCCCATCCTACCCTAACACCACCCTCCTTGATCAAGGGCAGCAGGCGAAGTGCCATTGGAGCTGTCAGAGCCCGTACTTCAGGTGTTGGCCATCCCTCCGTGCTGACAATGCTCACAGGGGACATGGAGCAGAGCGGTGGTGGAAGGAGGCTCAGGGCCCGCGGTGCCTAGAGAAGCAGCATGAAAGGTGGCACATCTATTTGAGCTGATGCTGAAGGTTTTATGGGAATCAGTTAATCTCAGATCTTAAGTTGCACCCTAGTGCACATCATAAGCAGTTTTTTCTCACTATAACCACAACAGGACAGGCTATGCTTTACCAAGATCACACAGTACTCACAGGAATTCAAATATTGGTGAGCTAGATCAGTGATTTTCAATCATTCTCTGATTTGGAGGTCACAGGGGTCCATAGACCACAAGTCAAGATCTACCAAGTTCTGGTATGGGATTTTTTACATACTCTGCATCTAGTAACTTTTAAATATCAAACACACAAAATCAGGTTTGGTAGATACGGCACTGAAAAAAAAGTGGTGAAGTACATCTGGAAAATTAACCCATATACCTTTATGGGTGAAAGAAGGACAGAAAAGATAAGACTTTTCTTTCTATTATAAATATGACTTGAAGTATGAAGAGTTGCCTGAGAAAAAGCCACAGCAAACAGCAGTCTCAGAGAATCAAATGTAAGACCAAACCTCAGGAAAGAGTGATCCCAGCGATTACGATTCTGTAAATCTGACTCTCTTCCTGCTAGAAGGATTCTAAGCACAAAAAGCCACTAAAACAGGTGAAGGATAACAGACTCAGAGGCAGTTATATTTGCCCTGGAGTTTATAAGGAAGGGAACCTCCTATAGATTTACAACATCAGTGAGTAAAAGGGAAGTAGCAGAACCAACATACTTGGCTTTAAACAAACATTTGGAAGACTGAATCACAAAAAGTCTGAATATAACATTAATTCACATCTCTTTTGACATAACAGCACCCACATATCTTGAGAACTGGCTTAAGAATTGTGAAAAAGGAATAAAAATAGCAAATTACTGAGCAGGGAAAAGTACTTGGTGTGTTTAAAATGAACCATGGTAGTGCTGTGTTAGAGTTGATCTCAAGACTTTCATAGTGATCTAGAAGAGACTATCATTGATGGAATTATCAGATGACACAGAGAGGCATTTTGAATAACAATGAGGACAAGGAAATAATTCCAAGAGGTGCAGAAAAATCAGAAACAGTAAAAAAACCCAACTCCTTGATCTATAAGCCACAAACCTAGTGAATCTCGGTTTCCTGTAGATTACATTTTTATAACACCGTCACACTGCATCTCACTTGGTCTCATGCTATAAAACCCCTCACCATTTCCCTGTTCCTTCCCATGTCTCCACACTTCTTACTTTCACAGGATTCTCCATATTTCCACCCACATTCACCACCTGTTTTGGCCAGGGGAGACAGAGCAGATGCTGTGGCTGGTTTCAGAATCTATCCTGACTGGTATATTCTGTTGTATTCTTTACTTCAATCTGTTTATTTAAGAAAATGTTTTTATATATAAGATTCCATCTTTTTGTCCAGTATATTCTATGTATGCGCAGATGAGGTCTGGTTTGTGGACAGGGTAAGACCAGGGGTCTTACCAATACTTCCAAAAGGGGGAACACTTTCTTTCCTCTAGTTAGTCACTGATTTTTAGAAAGTTTGTGGAACTTAATATTTTACTCTATGTTTCTATCAAATTTAAACAGTACAAGTTCAAGAAGCAGTTAAGAGCCAGGTCAGTATAAAGTTAGGTGGTGTTTGCCAGTATCATTGCATAAAGAAAGGAAAGCTCCTTGATAAACACAGTAGGCAAAACTGCACCTAGAACACTGCAACTGTGATCTTGATAGAATATTATCAAAAATCAGAGCAAAGTGTGGGAGCTGGAGGACAGATTTCTGAAGTGGGACTTAAAAGGACTAAACACGCCAGAGCTAGCTTCTCAGATGCAGCCAGTGTCCATTAGGATCCTCCTTTACACCCCCCAATCCTAGATCTGACTTGCACTCACTTTAGCTCCAGGCACAACACAGAGCAAGCTCAGAACAACACAGCATCTCTGTGACACCTACAAGAATGCAGAGTGTGGCAATATGCTCACCAGGGTGATTTTTTCTCTAGACAAGAGTCTTAACTTGTCCCCTACCTGGCTGAGGAAGATTTATCTGGCTTGAAGAACCAGTCTCATATAAACACTTTAACTAAAGGACAGTTAAACAGGGAAACACTAGCTTCCCACAGGGACAGGAGGAGAGGAACAGGGCTGGAGGGAAGGAGTTAAAGGATCTTTATCATCCCCTCCCTGCATTAGCACATGGTGGTATCATATAACTAATAGTACAGGTATTGACACAGCCCTGCATTTGTATTCTGGCTCCCAACATCTGCAAGCTGTGAGCACTAAGTAAAGAGAGGGATTATTTAGCATTGACATACAGAGGAAGCTGGGGATTTAGGCAAGAAAAGTGAAATTAAACTGGGAAGAAGAACACACAACCTGAATGTTGGCCCAAAGCTTCCTGCCACCTGGATGTAAGAGACTCTAGAAATCTCTGAGAAAGCAATGCCGTAGTGCAGAAGAGCTGCCAAGAGTGGYCACCAAGGAGGGACAAGGGTGGCCCAAGGTGGGCACAATGGGGAAGGCCAAGGGAAAAGGCTGTGATTTCATGGTGGCAAGGCAAGCTGGATAAGGTGAGCTGTAGGAAAGATATGTTGATTAGAGACTGCTTAGAAACCTCCTCTGGCCCAGATGTTTCAAAGAGCGAAGTCTTGCCACACTGGTAACCCAGTTTTAGTTTCTGCTGCACTCCTGATAGCGTTAACAGCCCTGACAAGGCTGGGCTCAGCGAGGATTTCTGGCAGGCCCCGTTAGCAAGGCCGGCATTTTTCAGTGAGCTCACACTACCACCTAGCGCCGAGCGATTTTGCTGCAGGAAGAGGATTAAAAACAAGTGTCCCCCAAGGGGACTTTGGTCCCTGCAGCTCCAGGGCTCTCCCAGGCCAGGCGGTGCCCCTCGGTGCAGCCTGCCCGATGCACTGACATGGGAGGAGAAGCAGGTACAGGTTCACCGAGGCTGGCGGGTTTTAATAGTGCTTCAGAGGAGAAAAAAGCCCCTGTAATGTCGACAACCCTGAAGATAAGAGATACCGCTAAAAGAAGGCAGTGGCCCTTTTCTGTGCTCTGAAATTGTTTTCAAGCATTCAGGACAGTCAATCCTATTTTATCCATCGCCTACAATGGACTGCAGGGAATGCACTGAATGGTGTGAGTTCTTAGACTCAGATGAGCTATGTCAAAACTGAACATGAGCCCCGTAAGTATATGAGAGAAAAGTGGTTTACTGTCCCCTTTCCCTGTCTCATTCTCAGCTTCTTGACAGCTGACCTGGGCTTAAATTAACTAAATTTATAGAGTAATATTAACCCAAACAACTAATCTGGGGAACTGTCCCTCTGTGTGGCTGTTGGCCTTGTGAGCAAATATGGCTGACCATAAATTCTTATTCATTCTTTACATCAATCATGCTATTTAATACAATTTTTTTACAGATGAGATTCTGTCTTTTTGTCCAGGTACTCTAGAATCAGCCAAATCAACACCATACTCATTGATTTATCTTTGCAGTTATACAAAGGCTTATACCTTCCTCTCCAGGCAAGGAGATTAGCCAGTAACGTTTTCAAACCCTTTTTCCATTCACAAAATTTTGACTTTTTACAAGAAGAGCTTTAGAAACACAGTGATTTACCAGCTGGTGGAGCTCAGTAAATAGCTGGAAGATTTGTCCACAAGCATTCTCTGAATTGGAAGTGAATTGTGACTCAGCCACATTTATTAACCTTCTGCTTTCATTTCCACAAAAGCTTATGCCTTTGGGATCTTACTGGTTTTCTGCTGGCAGAAAGCGTCATGAATGCACTGAATTCACTGTGAAGTTACTACCATCTTCATGTATTGAAGATCTCCTAACAGGTCTCCTTGGCACAAATACAGACTAGATGCAAATGTGTAACTTTCTAGAACAGCTGTAACAGTTGTGTGTAGATCCAGCTATCAACTGCTGAAATTAGTCAAAGCATTAACTTTTAATGGACCTGATGTTGCTGAATTCATGCTTCTCACTGTTTTGTTACCCAAATTCACCAGCCAGAGCAATAGCAACAACTCCATACAACTCATGGGACCAATAAATATGAATTATAAACTGGGAATATATAGACTAAACCACCTGTCTAATTCTGATAAACAGCCCATTGAGCTCCAGTGGAAGCCTGCCCATCAAGTCCAGTGAGCTCTGAATGAGGCCCTATCTGAAGGGCAACATTTAGTCACTGAAGAGGTATTCCGAGTATTTTGTTTGTAGTATGATCTAGGGAACAAAAGACTATAGTTAATGTAAATGAGTAAAATATTACATGTTTTCTTTCAAATGTATTTGCAACAGGAATTGAATATTCAACATTGACACCTATTCAAAGAACCATAAATTATGGACCCAACTGTTTAAAAAAACCCAGATCTTTGAACTAAAATACATGTAGGGTTTTCTTAATTTGTCTCCAGTTTTTGTTTGTTTTCTTGAAGACATAAGGATATTTTCATATTTTTCTCAGCCACTTTGAGTGCTAAAACATACCTTAAAATGAAAACAGCCGTTCTTAAATACTTAATCCAGAAACTGAGTCTTTAAAGAAAAAATACAAAATACCAGCAGCTATATTAAAATAGTAATTTAATTTGGGAGCATGAATGTTTGTGTTAGACTGAAATTATGACCAAACTTCTATATTTTCTAGAGTCATTAAAAAAAAATATTCTTTTCATACAATCAATAGAATTAAAAGATATCCAGTGTCCTAAGTACTGAAAGGAATTACGAAAAGCATTATTCTAATGCTTTTTCAGGTTGCAGAAGCAGAGACAGTTATGTGATCTAATCAAGCATTCAATTTCCAACACATTCTCTTAAAAACCTTCTGTTTGGACTCTCTTTAGACCATTCCTGTACTGGTAATTTTGATGATTGTGAAACATGCACGCTGTTTTGGCTTAACTAAAGCAACCAGAAGGTTTTACTGGGCCACATCGCTCTCATCTAGGAAAAATTGAAGTGTAGGCTTTGTTCTAGGCACACAAGCAGTGCCATAGAAATAATTGGGATTTAAGCACATACTTTATATTAAAAGCAAATGCTCAACTGTTTTGCTGGATCAAGAGCTGTAAGTCTTAGTGATGCCATGGTTTCTATGGCAACTAAGTATGATATTACATGAAGGATTATGATTTAAAGGAACACTATTACATCTGGACTTTTCAACTGACGTGGTCCTAGTTTATCCTGTATGTACCTTGTGTACGAATCTGCTTGTCTTTGTGGAATCACTGAGCCCACGACCAGAAGGGGAAGGCCTCAGCAGACCAGGCTGAAAGCGAGTGAAGGACACTGCTCCACTCTCTATTCCTGCAGATTCCAAGGAGAAAAAATAAATTCAGATTCAGGGCTGCACTATCCTTTCAGGCATAGCTGCAGCCCAGGAGCTTGCTGATAGCTGAGGGATACTGGAGCTGCTGTGTAAGAAACCAAGAGCCAGGTAGAGAGTGGCAGCCAGTGCTGTGAGCCGAGGCCTCCCTCCCTTCAGAACCCTCACAGCCCTGGCACTGTTCCCTGCACCCACAACCTGTCCTATGGGGTTGGCTTCACATCCTGTTGAAGACTTGAGTGCCTGTGAAATTGCTAACAAAACTCTGGCACAAGCAGGTCTCACCGCCACAGTCTCCTTCTTCCATCCCAGCAGTGATCTCTGCTGGGTTGCTGCCCCTCTCAGCCCTGAAGACTGCAGAAACTCCACTCCATCCTTGCTTTCTGATTAACTCATTTTCCATTTGGTCAGCTGTGAGCACGTTTGATCTCTTGGAGATGTCCTCCAGCTAGCTCCATGGTCCTCACAGTGATCTCTACAAACATAACCAGAAAGGTATTTTCATCCCTTGGGAGCAAGTGCCAACAGCAAATACATACTACTTAGTACTAAAAGCTACCCCAGACTAGCTAGTTTGGAACAGGGTAGGAAATACCCGAGAAGTAGTAAACTCTCTCACTGTCCTTGCTGTAATAACAGCAGCCTGCTTTTTAACTGAGAACTATTAAACCCACACCTGCAGCCCTCCAGCAGCTGGATGGCTGCAGCATGTTCTCAGCTACTCATATGCTGTTGCCTACATTCATTTCAGCTAGTTGCAGCCATTTTGGGTAGTAGTATTGTCTTCTCTGTCTCACTGTCTCATTTTCAGAGAGCAGTCTGGCTCCCGGGCTGCTATGCATTCAGGACACACTGATTCACCTGCCGCTTTTACAGGCAAATGAAAGCCAGTGTTGCAAATTTGTTCAATGGCCCTTTTAAGTACATGGCTGGCTTTGTAGCAAACAGCTCCCTTTAGATTAGGATAAATGCTTTACCAAGGAGTTTAGTGCCACTGCACTTGTGAAGTCATGATATTCCTTACAAATAAAATCAGTGACTATAAATAGCCAGCACATCTTCCATCCTACGAGATGATGAGTTTCTTCCTTGCAAAACAGATGAGCTCACTGAGAGATAATTCTGTGATAGCCAGATAGCTTCAACATAAGATTGAGCCCATCATCGTTAGTCCAATTAAAGCTCCTTTTTATACCAGTAAAATAACTGATGCGCTGATAAACTGCCTCAGTTCATTGTTACTGCAATATCCACAGCTGCTCTGAACGCATCCATGTAATCAATATGGCCCACTAAAAGGTTTCTAAATGAGTTAACTCTTCCAGGAACTGGCCAGATTTCTGAGGGACTATTTGCTTATAAAATCTCATGTTTTTTGTTCTGTGTTTCTTTTATTTACACCGGCATTAAGTCCAATCAGGAGCTGATCACACGCACTTGAGCAGAGCATAATATGAATGTCGCATGCTATTGTTGTAATAGAAGTTGAGCGAGAGAACCTGGCCTTGAGGCTACTTTTCCCATGTAAAAAAATACTTAACCTAACCTGCATCATTCTGACAGAACTAGGTTAGAGAGTGACTATATGTGCAGTTACATTGGAGAGCAAAACATACCATGAGGGATGGGAGAAGGGTAGCCAAAGACATTAAGCTCTTACTCAAGTTCAGCAGCAGCCAGAACACTATCTCCCAGAATAGCCTCAGTAACATGATCAAAAGGGCCTATTTTGCCACCATGCTAAGCTGCAGACTAGAACTGGGTCTCTAGTGTCCCTGTTCTTTTTCAGTGGCATTGCCTCCACTCACTCTGCTGCAGGTGCAAACAACAGTGCAGCTCCCAGGGYAGCAGAGAACTGCATTCTTGTCTAAAGGGTGCGGCTGTAGCTACAGTCATAAGGTTCCTGCCCTGTTTTCTGGGATAGATTAGAAACATTCCCAGGAGCCACACAAAATCTCTCTGAATGCCTAACTTTACTGCACATCCAGGAGAAACAAATCTCTCAGGTCAGCCTCTCCCTGCCCTGCTTCAGGGGAAGGATTGGGTGGAAGACAAGCCTGCACAGATTTCTCAGGGGGTTTGGAGCTTTTGTTGTTGGCTCCAAGTAAAAACCCCAGCTAAAACTGCTAAGCCTTTTAAAGGCTTTGTTAACCTTCTATGAGGCAGATGCTTGAACTTCAGACTTACTTATCCACAAATCTCCTTTTTGAATCCAACACTTCGATTTCATGTATTTGCTGCATTCTGGAGATACAGATATCTAGCAGCTGCAGATACCCATGCAAAAGTAATCACTGCTACCTGATGCCTACAGCATTACATGAGGACTTCACAGCCCAAAATGCAACTGCTGAGTCTCCTCTGAAAGTTAATTCCAGGCAATCACATACCAAGTAATAATGCTGGGTGCTGTATATGTGTTAGAGGAGCTACAGAGAGATATTTTTTCACACTCAAAAGTAGTCATCACATGCTTATAGCCTATTATGGGGGCTAGGCAGTGAATTCTTCTTGACCTAAACAGAGCCTTTCACCTGTTCATTGCTATCTGCTGCTGATGTTGCCACTAGAAATGCAAAAAGGCAACTCTGCATTTCCCATGCTGAAACACAACCCTGTAATGAGTTCATTTTGAATTGTGCCTCAAAGACCAGACAGAGATGGTAGTAGGATGCATAGCTTTCAATAACTTGTCAAAATCCTTTTGGGAGACAAAATAACGTACATTTTTTGAGGGGTTYCCATCTGTCTGAATTTCTAATTTGTTTTTTTGCAGCTAAGACAGCTCAGATAGGATTTAGCTGAGAATACATATCCTGAAGCTGGGTTTCTGAAGTTTTCTTCACACCAGGATACCAGGATGGTACCTGCATAACAAAATTCATAAGCTGCAGAGCTGCGGCTCAGGCCCAATATCTCTTCTGCCTTCTTCAGATAAGGAGAGTCACACAGACCCAGATCCCAGAGACAGAGTGCTCCTGAACGGACCCTGTAGCAGTTCCTCACTGCCAGGTACAGCTGCAGGGGAGCAGCTGGTGACAGGGATACAGCACTGAGCTTTCTGGACTGGCTTTGTCCGGTTGATGCCTCTGGCCACCTTAGCACTCTACCATTCCTGTTGGACCTGGTACAGCTCAAAGAGACCCTGTAGCTACTACAGACCCAGCTCTCAGCTGGCCCAGGTGGTCAGCACCAGGTTTTGTTTGTTTGTTTGTTTTTAAATCCCTTTGGAGGTTGTTTACAAAGGCTTTGCGGTCCATGAGAAGCACGAGGGCCACTTTGAAAGGGTGGTGTCCCCATAGGCAGTGAATTCCACATTGCTTCAGTTGTAGAACTCTGCCTTACAGTCCCCATCCAGGGAAGTGAGCCAAAGATAGCTACATCTTCCAAATAAAGACTTTGTGGACATCACCCTCTGACGTTTTGAAATTTCTAGTGCGCCACATCAGTCATGGTGAAGTGAGAAGCGGCGTTTGAACTCAACCTTTCATCAAGAAGTAGAACCTCATCTGTGATGGGGATAGCGTTTTCTCGTTTCAAAAATCACATCTCTGTCAGAATCCTTTTGGCTCCTATTACAACATATATTGCCTAAAAATAATTGCTTGTTTCCTGTTGTTTCAGTTAGTTTGCTCTGTGTGCCTGGCAGCATTTTGCAGAGTTTCACTGTTTCCCCAAGACTGTCAATCAGTTTCCCCTGTCGTTTGTGTGGGTTTTTCGCACACCACACAGAAGAGGAAAACATGAAAAAAAAAGAAAGGAAAATGTGATTATTATCCACTTAAAGCAGCCGGGGCAGGGGGATGTGTAGTACCAAGAACTCCTCTAACTTTTTTAAAAAAGTGATTGCATTTCAAATTTACTATCCCTATTTAGCTGTAGAAGACATAGTCTCTTTCTGTAACAAAAGTTAAGAGCACAAGTTCTCAGACTATCACTGTCTGTGGCAATTTCAAAATCAGCTGAGGAAACACAATTTCATCTCTATTGATTAAATGATGCATGGATACATTGATTAAATGAGCATAAGAAGTCAGTGATCAACATAACTTCTGCTTACTACTTACATTTTTAGAAACACAAAGTTCAGTAGCATCATGTTATTCTTTTTAGGATGGAAAAAAAAGCACGTAGTTATCAAGACAAGAAACCCAGAACTTTTGGGTTTTTTTCTCCCAGTAATTGGTAATTAGCTCTACTAATTACAGATCTTTAGTTCTACTTTTGTTGGTTTAATCAGTTGTGGGATCACAACTCCTCAATCCCCAAAGGTAAGGTCTGCGCCCCTCCAAAGAGGAGCACCTGCTTTCAACTTTTCTCTCCCAGCAGCTCAAGATGCTCCTCTAGAAACCAGTCTAATCCAACAGGCTGCATCTGAGAGCTGAGTCACAGGAAGTTACATAGCACTCATGGAGAAATTACCGTGTTAAACTCCTTGGTACTAATATTTGTCATCGTTTACAGAAAAGCCTGCCTCGAGAAAGAGACTATCCAGCACATGTAGAGCTTCTATCTAGATGGGGATGGACCTCAAAGTATTTTCTGTGACTTTTATATCTGTGAGCAGACTTGATGTTTAATACAAACAGCTTTCTTCAACATGCTTACTCATAAGCAAGTGTCATCTGCATCACCGTTTGCTGTTCATCATAAGCCAGGGAAAAGCAACAGGAACAAGGAGGAAAGAGCATGGTAATGCTTTCACCAAACAACGACATCTTATCATCTTGATTTACTCCTGTAGGCAGCAGACCAGGGAAGGGTTAGGAGGAGGATCTCTCAGACCCAGGTACAGCTAATCCCAAAGAGCTGACCAGGAGATGGCGTGAGAGGAACATTTTTCAAAGAAAATCACCAGCTGTGGCCTGCTGACTGCAGCTGAGTCAGCCATAGTGGGACCCTGTCTCCCAGCCACTCAGTAGCTTGCCTTGAAAGCAGGGGATGTGCCCATTCAATGGGAGACATGGGCAGATAGTGGATTTACCTGGTTAATTAAAGGGATATTTTTGTTCTCCAAATCCAGTTTGCTCTGGAAATTTGACAAGTTCTGAAAATCTGTAAAACTTGAGTACAAAAAGGAAATAACATCTGAAAATCTTTTGGGGGAGGAGGGGAGAAAATAATTCTTAATATTCTTAAGACATCTTGGCTGGTTCTCAGAAGGCTGTGCAAACACTACGCTCTTTGGCAGCTGTCTCCACACAAGAAGTCAGTGACAATCAGGTAAACCTGGAGCATTCTTATTAAATCATTGGAGCTACTATGGGTTGGTATTCATCCAGAGGAGACCGAAAATCTGGACATTCAAAGATAATTCCTTACGAGTTGCTATGGAAGGGTTCTTTTCTTCTCCTACCAAGCTGATGTGTTAGTTCAGGTAATACATCTTGAATTAAACTGAACTATAAAGTTCAAGCAAAGAGTACTATTTCTAGACAACTGCTTCTATTAATTCAAATCACACCAATTTTTCCTGTTCAACATCTTGGGAAAACCACATGGTATTCCCAGTATGGGATCCTGATCATTTCACTCTACTTTAAAATCTACAACAGGCTTTATATTCTGGAAAAGCATCTACAAATCTTTTTTTCCTGAGGTTCATACAGTTTTCATCTGTTTGCCAGTATTTGCTTTAGCTCAGACTTAAGTGGACCAGGGAATTAATTTTGTATGATAGCCACACATAGAGTTGTGGTGAAGAGCTTTACCATCTGAGTGCAGCACAGGACACAGTTTGAGGTACAGCTTCCAGTGCAGATCCATTGGCAATGGTTACAATTTAATGTTGTAAAAGGAAAATATGTTCACATTAATGTTCCAAAGCTAATCTATTCCATTTGATTAAACCGCCACATTTTCACAGGGGAAAAACTCAGTTTGGAGAAGCAGCGACACTCAGTAATTATCCATGACTTCTTCCCTCTTTTAATATTCCATTTATTTCACTTTTCCCAACCCATTTTCAACTAGGAATCCTGGAAACTCTTCAAATCTGTCCTGATCAACCCTATGTCCCTATCTTATGTATGTTAATACATTAAATGCTCAAAATAAAAAGGGTTTTATAGGAATGCTCCACATTATCTGTTAAACTGGGATCTTCAAATCACCTACTTCAGTTAATTACTCAACCTCCGGTGGCACTTCTACTCCTTCTGGGCCCTTTATCCATCCATAGAGATCCAAATGGCCTCAGTGTTAGACACAGCCCAGACCCTTGTACTCACTATCACTTGGTTGTGTACATGAACACTGGGGGCCGTACAGGTGAAAGGGTGCCCAGCACCATGGAGGAACAAGTCCAACAATCACTGGAAGCTCCCTCCTCTGCACTGGCTGCATTGGATCATTCTCAACCCATCTGACTCTTTGGGATGATGCTTCCTGATTGCATGTCCTGGAAGGTCCTGCTCTGACTAACTTTGTGAGGGTAGCTTTGGGTCTCTTGGAAGCTAGGCAGAGCCACTTATCTTCAGAAAGATATTATATGACAAGTAAGGCAGTGTTGCAGACCATGTTTTCCTCTGTACATCAGATGTTGGCTTTGGTACCTGGGATCCATCTGTCACACTCATAATCAAGCCAACTGCTTGGCAGACTGCTACAATGCTCTTCACATTTGTTTGATATTAACCTTTTACATTACTGATTTAGCTGTCAATTGACTAGTGCCTCTTCTGCAGAATGTGGTAAAAAATGTTTGGAAAACACCCTGCCAATGACCTAACTACGTACCATTCCAAATGTTTTTTGGCAGTACTGCCTTACATAAACAGTCTGCAAATATCCCTGTCTTCCTCCACAAGGAAACTCTTGTAACAAACGTGTATTTGTAGCACAGGGCCCCTAAATGGCAAAGATGAGATGGGAGACTCATGCTAAAGACTTTTCAAGCGCACACTAGCAAACAGTTAAAAAAGAACCTCTCTGAACACACAAGGTAGGTAATCAGTGGGAGAAAAAAGCACACGATCAGCTGTGAGCTACAGAGGAGGAACAGAGACCAAGAAGAAAGACTGAAAACAGTCTCCAGGTAGGTTCTCTGGGGAGGTTCAAAACTCCATCCATATCAGCAGGCACCTAAGCACCTTTAAAACACAGACTCAGGGTCTCTCAGCGGCTCACCACAATCAGCCTGTGGTTCTTCTTGGCCGTTCTTAGTTATGAGGTTTTTCCCCCTCCGGCTCTGATTTTGCTGCTCAGTGGTTAACATTAATACTTCATAGCTGTGTTGGCCACCAGCCATTTCCCATGCCATCCTCTCCTGGCACTCTCCCCAATAAACCTTGAAAGGTTTTATGTTAAAGGCAGGGGTGGGAGACAATCCCGCATAGCCTCAGCTGTGGGGTCTTTCTATTGTCTGCATAGAAAAGGCAGCAGGGACAGAGTTTCATGGTTTGCAAGGCTCACCAAAGCATGCAGCATGCCTCAGGGAGACAGCTGGCTATGCCTCCACCGATGTTTGCCCTTTGACAGCTCCCCTCCTGTAAGTCATACAGAGAAACAACTGGCTGGGAGGCAGCTATGAATACTTGACACGGGGAGCAAACACTGAGGCATGCTGAACAGCACCTGTCCCTAAGAAGTTCAGAAAAACAGAAATACAAATGCACCCTCCAGCAGAGCAAACACAGGTTCCAGCGACCTGAGAACTAATACAATATATTGATGCTGCAGTGAAAATTCTCTAGTATAGCTGATAACCTCTTCAGCTTATTTGAGTGTGAAAGCATTCAATTTCCTTACAAACAGATGATTTCAACTCTGCCTATTCCCTGTATAGCACCTCTTTGCCACAAGAGTGCGTCCTTGCAGTTTGCACTGGGCACATCCCCTCTTACTGCAGTATCAAGGTAACAATACCTTAAATCCAGAGTTGTCTTGTGCCACCTGCCTTTACCACAGCCTTTGATAAGTACTTATTTGCAAATGCTTAGTTTGATATTAGATCTGGTTTATAGCATACCAAATCAATGGGATGGTAACAAAACGCCTTTTAACTAGATTTAAGATCGGTATTATGTCTTAGTGCACTAACAAAACACTGCTGAATATCTAGAAAAACTGTCTCCAAAGCAACATTGTAGTTCCTTCTGGCCAACCTTCTTTGGTTTCCTTACCATAGCACCCTTTCCCCTATCATGCTAACAACAAAGGGAAAACCACCCTAGTAGTTTAACTCACAATTCCTTACCAGGTGCTGGCTATGTCTTAATCAATATTGTGAAAAAGTTATTTTGTAAATTAATGTTCTCAGCAGATGATCTCAAAGCATATCTCTAGGGGTAGGAACCTAGCTGAATATAAATAACACAATATCTGAAGTATACACTTGATATTATGCAAACTCTCGTAAAACCGAGACTTTGAGCCTCGTGTGTAAACTGGGCAAAGGGAAAGCTGATAGAAATAGAAACCTCCTCAGGTTCCCCTTTCTAAAAGAAGCTGTTCCATCTTTTTGTGGGTTTTACCTTTCCCAGCTGTGCTTGTTCACTCCTGCTCTTGCCCTGCATAGCTGGGTACAGAGTAGGGAACCTAAAGAGAATGATGATCCAAGTGTTTCCTACTTTGGTCAAAGAACATTCTTGCTGAGACCCTATCAATTAACAGGAGCAGTGTGGCTGATCTCCAGACAGGCTATTTCACTGCCACAGGCATCTTTCTGGAGCTTTAATGCTGCCTTCCCAGAAACCACTCCCTCTGGGAATGATCTTGTACTTTGCAGAAGGTGCAGCACTGCTGGTATTTCCACAATTTCTCGATCACTGCTACCGTTGAAAGAAGCCAGTATAAACCCCTAGTAATCCCATTTAAGACAGAAAGGCTCTACAGATTATACACTTATTCCTTATAATTTTTCATGGGCTGACGAATGTTTGCATGGTTTTGATTTACAGCCACATTGCACTGTTAGACTATTTGTAAGGTCTGACTACCTGATACTTTGGGAGACTGTCTGGTCTAGAAGATGTGCCAAAGAGACGGGAACCCAGACAGCTGGATCATTTTCGCAGCTTTGTCACAGGCCCTGCATGTGGGACCTTGCACCAGTCACATGAGGTCAAGCAAGTCACACAGCCTGCTGGTGCCTCCATTTCATTTTCATCTGTCATCTGTCTCATTTATTTAGATTGCCAGCTCTGCAGAACAAGAGCTGCTTCTTACAATAAGCACACTCAAGATCACAGGTGTGGTTTCTAGACAGAACCGCAGTACAATAGAAAACATGAAAGCAGAGCTGAGCTATTCTGCAAGACTGTCCGCAGCATTAGGCTGGTGAGGCCCAAGAAGTACTGTCAGAAGGATATGTCAAGGGCAGAATTCATGAAAAGTAAGACTGCTTATTTGAATGTCTAAAAGCGAATGAGAGAGCACATTACAGTCATTAAATTCACTTGAGAAGAGGCAGACAACTAACATGTGACACACTGTTGTGGATATAGGACAGACAGCGTAGTCATTAAAATGATCTAACTAATAAATACTGGAGGCTGGTCTAGGGAACAATGCAGTTTCCCAATGACCTCAAAGGATTTTTGTTTTAAACTTCTTAAAAAGGAAGGAAGGAAAATTTCTTGCAGAAGGAAGGAGGATTAAACAGGGAGATAACTTATCAATGCCTTTGGTTAAGTGAATATATGTCAGAGAAAAATACTTCTTGTGATGAGGGGTGGTTATAAATATGGAGCAGTCTGGGATATGAAAACAGAGGCAGGATGTTGGTGCGAAGTGGTGGCATTCCTACTAGGAAGCAGACAATCGATAGTTTCTGGATAAAAAAGGAAAATAGGGCAACAGAGAACAGCACTTTTAAAAAAACACTAAAAAAAAAAAACCTCTCATAGGCTGCGGAGGCCAATACAGGGAAATATGAACAAGAGCCTGATCCCAAAACAGATAGATACAAATATGTCCTAAATCTCACACAGGTAGCTGATTAGTAACAGCCCTGGGCAGGCAGGGACTAGTCACCAGAAAAGAAAGTTAGACCTGAATATAAGGTTGGCCCTGGGATGGAGAAGACAGTAGGGCAGCAAGTGTTAGGCAGGCCAGGAAAGGCCCAGGTGCAGTAGGTTTAATGAAGTTTTGAACTGAACATCTCAGTTCAAAAACTATGAAACTGTCCTTTCACTCATCAGCTGCCAGATTCTCCATCAGTGAATGGAGCCAGTGGAGGATGATGAGGTACTTTAAGTTTAGAGTAGTCTGATCATCAAAAGGAGGATTTAGTGCATCTCAGCAATTAAGATACAGCTGCTACAGCTGTACCTACCAGTTACTGGGTCTGGACTTTCAGGAATTTTCTTCCACTTTGAAAGCTTTCTGTACTAGAAATGAACAAAATATCTGCCAAGACCTCAGAGACCCTCCCACTATGGGTTCATTAAGTGCAGCCCTAAGACATGTTCAAGCAACACCCCTGGAACAAGGAGTGTGGTGTCTGGCATTTTTTTCCCTGAACATTTTTTTTCTCACTTGGGTTTATTCAGTCCTTGGTTCTTCTTCCTTCTCTATTTCTCTGTTCTCTTTTCTCCTGCCCTGTTCCACCATTCCCTTCTACAGTCTTAGCTATGGTATTATCGCAAAAAGGAGATATGTGATATGAAAGTTAATGAACGTACGTCAATGACTCAGAAGTCATTAATACAACTAAGCCTAACTTCACTACACAGTGCTGTGCACTGCTTGCTGAACAGCCACATACTCCTAAATACTGCTTTTCCATTACACAGTAAAAGAACAGGCTATCTCCTGAATTTGGCACTCTCTGCAGTTTTACTGTTTACTGCAGAATAAACTCTGAGAACTACTTATTTACACAGCAACTCCAATGAGCTAGAAAAATGCCAAAGCACCTATAGAAGAAATAGTCATGCAGTTCTTTGACTGTTCTGAGTCTGGTCTCTCAGTGCTATGACATTACAAATATTAGACTAACTTATTATTCTTTACTTTTATCTCACATCACTAACAAATCTTATATATCTGAGGTCAAAGCTAATCCAGAACAACTTCAGGTTGTACATCTGAATAAGCACTCTCAAAATGGAGAGGAAAGTTTGCAACAACACTAAAGTTGATCCCTTTGTTTTAAAGAAAACTTCCCTACTACAAGAAAATGCAAAGCAGCACGGTTATGTTCTCCCAGCATATTACCAGGCATTTCTTACCATCTCTTTTCAAGAATTTCAGGTGATGGGTCAAATCCTGCTTTCAGGCATATGTGATTAGCTGTGGATCAAATTCATCACAGGTGAAAACACAGCTATGACAATCACATCAATGGGTCTGTGCTTAAATCTGTATTTAGAAGTCCAAATACAGGCAAAATTGCTTGAAAAATACTACCTTAGCTTTCCTATACTTCTAATAAGCTGAAGTATAGTCTGCTAAGCTATTTTCCACAATTTCTGGCTGAATCACTTGTAAAGTAAATATATATTGCCCAGTCTACAGTGTTCTCCCTGTGGGAGAAAATGGCATCCAAACAGAGAAACAGGTTTCGTCTTCCTCACTATCCTCTTCTCTGCTCCAGACAGATCTGGGAAGGCATTGACCAATTCCACTCACCTTCTGCAATATTGCTCTATGACTTGATGGTTGGTTCTTGCATCAAAATCTCATTCAAGCCTCCCTCCAAGGAGCTGAGGACCTGCATTTGTTCACCATGCTCATTTGTGAGCAAAGACAGACACCCAGAAACAGGCAAGCAAAGGACACTGGTGCATGAGAGAGGGACTACTGCAACCTGTTCCTGGGTCTTGGCATCCTGCAACGCCATTCTGTTGCTACAACAAAATTTGGTTTTGTACATGCTGCTAAGAAGCTCTGAGCTGCCCCTAACACTGGACAGTGGAACTGGCACAGACTTTGGCAGTGACATTACCAGTGGAAATGTCAGCTGGAAATGGCTCCTAGTTTTCTAAATGTCAGTGCTGGGGAAGGAAACTGAGGACTTCACTTTTGACTATTTTGGGCCTGGTCAAATGGACAGAATGAAGGGACAAAGCATCAGGCTTTTGCCAGTGCCGCTACCGATCCACACATAGCAGCTGGGTATCTGGGTCAGTGTTTCAAGGGGCTTTCCCTTGGCAGAAGGGCTCTGTCCCAGCCCTCTCCCGGGCTTTTGCGCACAGGGAAGCCCTTGGTGCCTGCCAGCAGAAGCTCTTAGAAACAGGCCTGGAGAGCTCCATGTCACCTTCCGGCTTCCCTGGTTTCTAGGAGAGCCAAGGAAGACAAATAACTTCCGGATCCAGGTCCTCCATTGCCAAACAACACAGAAGGACAGAATTTGTCCTCCTTGCCCAGGCTACCTCTACCAGTAATTGCTGTTGGTATCTTTTATATCCAGGTGGATAAGGAATGACCAGGCAGCAGTCAGAGCTCAAAACCTAGCTGTTTTTTTCTTGCAATCCAGGTTTAAGAGACTGCYCAGTCCTCCTCTGGCCCCTACAGCAGGTGGTTAAAACAGACAGCAAGCAATGAGTCATACCACTAACAGCAGAAGAATTGTATTCATTATTTACTGGTCTCTGGGGTCTCTGTGCTGCTTGGAGACAGCCTACATCTCCTATCAATCATTTAACACATTCCAGTTCACTGCAGTTACATACGGCTCAGAGCACGGATCTTATCCAGAAGAATCTCCCACTTAGTGCTTTTTTTGTGCAGCCTCCTCCCAAGTTTCATGTACCTTCCCCAGCCTCGTAACTTCTTGGCAATGGTTCAGCTCTTTTTCACTTTAAAAATTAATTCAGTATTCACGAAAGGTGCCAGACTGCCAGCACTCAAAACTGCAGCCTGATGTTTGCCCACAGAGCAGGTACTGCCCAAGTAACAGGAGATTATGTTGTGTGACACTGACCTGATGATGCGTCTCAGAGATCAGATAGTTACATTTACAAACTAATTCATTTCTCACCTTCTAGCTGAGAACATGCTAGGTCCAGCCATACAGAGTTGGACTAAATATCCCTCTGGCCCTAGTATCCTGCCTTTCACAGTGACCAAGCTAGATGCACAGGGAAGAAAGCAAGAGGGAAAGTACTAGCCCCAAATACCCTTCTACTTTGGTATTGCAGCTCAGAGACTTCCTGGTTTCAAGGTGTTTAGTGGTGCCTAGATCATATCAATGTCTCTTCCACAAATTTGTTCATGGAAATCTCTGGCATCTGCAATCCTACGGCAGTAATTCCACAGTTTATCTACACGTTGCAATAACCCTCATATTCTTTTCCCTGTTTTGAACCTYCCACATGCTGCTGGACCAGAGAAGATACTGATTCTTGTTGCCTCATCTGCCATCGACCTACCACAAGATACAGGACAAAATATAGCATCTCTGCCACTCTGCTTTACCTGGTACAGAAGAGGAGTAAAAACAAGCAGGCTTCTCTAAGAGATGTCCAGACATCTCTGGATGAAGAGTTCTGTAACATATATTGTTGCTATGAGGTAGATGACTGTTATAGCCTAACAGACAGGGAACCACAAGGTCATTAAATGGTAACTTTTGGGTCACAGCTAATCTGGAACAAATACAAAACACACCCTTAGAAATTGGCCTAGAGCTCTTTTCTGATCCTCCATATTGATCCAAGAGTAGCTGCTAATGCAACAGTACTACTGCACCACGATCCTCCCTCAGAGAAATAGCTAAAAACCCTCTTGTGTCCCCATTCAGCATTTCTGGAGGGAGGGTGTGCGCTGAATATTTGCAGTGACAGTTTAGCAAGCAGTGCAAGGTGGAAAGGATTTAGAAATATTCAAAATTAAAGACAGCTGGAGAAAAATTTCTATTAAATGTTCTCCAAACACAAACAAGGTTTTCTGTGAAATGTTTTGAGTTTTCATTGCAAACCACAGTTGTTTAAAGCAAAATTGTAAACGTGAGATTTCAGAGTGTTTCCCCTCTCCATTTTTTGTCTCAAAAGAGACAAACATGGAATACTCCCATGGAATACTCAGTATTTCATGACCACAGCAAGCCTCAACAGCTATTTCCCTAACTCATTTCTACAACAAAACACAGTAAAGCACTTCGGGCAATGCCGTGGATTGGTATTTGCCTGGACTAAGTCTACTAACCCCAGCTTAAGCACTAGCAAGTGTTACTACTTGTGCCAATTTTCTATCCAAATATTTTAAAGAATTCTTGAGATTCTGGTCTATATCTTTTGGAATACCTTACAAAAAGATAATATTTTTCTTATAGCTCTGGCATATTTCTCCACACTACCAATCATGGCAGGAACTTTCAGTTGTCTCCCAGACTTTTTCACAACTTATTTATGCACAGCTACTCTTAAGTCAATGCATTCCTCATGATTACACAGGAGACAGACTGGCAAATATACTGTATCAGGTAATCAGTTGCAGTAACTGTGCTGTTAATGTAACATGACAGCTCTTCGCTCAGCAACTTTGTGATAGAAGCCCTAGTATTTAGAACCGTTATTTTTATTTTTATTTTGAGCTTATACAGTAAGAGATTAAAACTGAATTGTCCTCAGGCAAAATGAACACAAAGCCTACGTGCAAGTGTAGTATATATACCTCTGTGTGGCTCTGTTTTCCTCTGGGTGAGCTGGGAATGACATCTACCTAGCCAATGGAGTCTAGCTTGGGCAAGGTCAAATCTCTCATGATTTTACCCAACTTTAACTTACAAATATCCAGAGTACTCAGATGGCATCTTTGATACTGCATTCATGAGATACTAGTCAAGGACTGTAAAATAGAATAGACTCATATTTAAGTCAACTTGGCAGACAGTTTGCTTGACATGACAGTAACTAGTGAGAAGTACTTTCCATATGCAGGTACTTTCTAGGAGCACCTAAATCATGTTTCAGCTGTAGAAGAAAGGGGCATGTCACACCTCAGTGGTCCATGCATAAGAGACGAATTCCTACTGTGGATCAGACCAGCCTGGTCTGGATTCCGACTCTTCAGTCAGGAGGAGGCAATAAAACCACACTTCTACTCTCTTTCCTTCCCCTCAATAAACTACCTCTACTCCTAGCAGTAAGAGCCAACATACCATATATTCTTCCAGCCTGTTAGCTGGGCTTATTATTTATACACATTAACTGTTTGTGAATATCCTAGCATGAAGAAAACACAGGAATACAATTTACTTTAAGAAGTCCCTGGAACTTCTAATTTAGACTGTCACCTCTATCTAAATCTGAACACTTAGATTCAAGTTTCCATACAGGACAGAGACGAAGGAGGTAGCGTCACACCCATGCTACAGATGGAGAACTGAGATATAAAAATTGACAAGACTTCCCATGGCCACACACAGTGACAGTGGCAAAGTCAGGGACCGGTTCCAGTTTCCTGGTTCTCAATCCACTGACTTAAGGATAACTGTCTTTTTCTTTTTTTTTTTTTTTTTTTTTTTACACTGCACACAAAAACCTTTACTGACTTGAATCCAAACATATGTTCCCTTGCTCCACATGCAAAAATATCAATTATGACCTATGTTCTTCTACTATGTAGAAAATACATATGTAGATACCTTTTGCACAACAAAAGGGGAAGAGATTAAACAGAATGAACAAGAGCAAAATACTAAAGTAATTGAAAGAGAGGAATGAATCTCATTGCACTGAATACCTGTGATAAATGCAAGATTTGAGTGCAAAAGAAAACACCCTGCCACATAAGGCTCAAACGGAACTGCATCTGCGGTTTGGTGAATGAGCTTCATGTTACCTCCAGGAAAATTCACACTGCACTTTCATTCCACATTATTTCTTCAGGGCAACAGCAGAGTGACAATACCCATTATCATCGTTATGCTTATTCACAGCTCTCTACATGCACCTGCCTGCTCTCACAGGACTTCCCTGAATCAGCACACTGTTAATTTTTACAGATAGAGAAATATATAGAAGTTTCTGACCTGGGCACAGCAACCTCCCTTGCTGCTGGGTCAGCATTGGTTTCATGGGGTACATTCATCCTGCAGACCATGGTGCAGTGCAGTTTTCTCAGCTAGCTTCCCATGAGCTAGCTTTGGTGCCCACAGCAGTATGGAACCCTATATAAGCTGCAAACTACCTAAGGAGCTCTGTGCTGCCAGACTACAGTCCTACCACAACCCACTGGAGTGTACTGAAAGCCAGCCTTGGGATAGGCCTATGGGATAGGTCTATTTTGGCATCCAGGACACACTGTCCCCGAAGCTGGGAGAAAACTGAACTGGACCGTGAAGCTTTGGCTGTACCTGAGCTGAAGCTTTGCTTCTCAGTGGTTTTTGCTGCCCCTTTGGTTCCTTAGAAGCTGCTCCCCAAAAGCTGTCCCATTCAGTGCTGTTCCTGCTGGCTGCTCACTTTGTCACCTACCATTCAACATTTACGTCTGGTTTGATGTTCCCCTGAGGAGAGACCCCTCTCTTTCCATGTCTTGCTCAGGCACCTCTGTGCTCTCCTGCAGACCTTGTGTAACAGGCTGCAGAGCAGTCTGCAGTCTAAACACATCTGTATCCACAATCTCTAAGTGATCTAATGCACATATACTGTCACTCAGCTTCTCTAGCACTGTGCAAGAAATGAACTCAGCAGACTTTTTTAAATTGCATTCCACATGTTTTGATATCTTACATGAGTTTATCATTACATCAGCGTGAGAGTATTTGCTTGACTGATAGCTGAACTGAAATTCATGCATCTCCATTTTTTAGGCTGCAGGAATGTTAAGAAAACCATGAATACTAATACACTTTATATAATCAGAGTGCGTGGACCAACTCACTTTTATGACTCATTTATGACACTATTTAAGTGTTCTAAAGAGTGGGAAGGTAGTACTGCATTGAACAATGCACAGATGGCCTACTTCACATAGGAAAGAAATTAGTATTTTCATACTTCACAACAGTAGTTTGAAATTCAGTGAAGCATTGTAATAGATAAGCTAGAACTGCTGACATCTGCAAGCAGTTAAATGGTTCAGTATCTAGTGCTGCAGGCATAAACTCAGGCTGACAAAACAGTTTCTCTCTAGTTTATTGGGAGGTTAATACAGGATGGATTGCAATGATAATGGTTTTCAGGTTCAGCCCTTTATTGAAAGTTCACAGCCACAAGCACAAATATACTATAGATCCCATGCATTGCCAGTGTTGCTGCAATTTAGCAGCAATGGTAATTACAATTGTTGCATCTTTACAAGTGGAAGTAGAGGTCACAGGTGAATAAAACAGTCTCTCATGAGTTCTTGCTGAACATGCTATTTTTGTTCTTTCATAAGCCAGGCTTAAAACAAGAACAGAATGCAGCCAGGCAAGCTTATGCATAGTGCACAGGTGGATGTTTTTCATTTTGTTTTGTTTTTTTTTAATAAAATGCATCTCAGAAAGATTAGCTACAAGTATTATTCAAGCCTTTGCCTACCTAAAGTATTGAGGAGAATGTTTCTCTGCCATACTTGGAAGAGAATCTCACAATAGCCAAGGGAAAGAAAAATACTTTTTAAAACTCCTCTCCAAAGAAAAGGAAAAAATCTTGTTCCGGTCACCAGGTACACACATTTTCCTAATTCTCCCTCCTCCTTAACTCTCCCACTTAGAAATTTAAATAATAAGCATTTATTTTAATAAATGTTATATATATTGTACATGTAATTAACACCACATGGAGGTAAAGATATGCTTTCCCAATAGATTCTACTGATTCTGATTCTGCTGGCAAAGACCAGCAGAAAAGGCAAGGTGAGACCTGGGAAACTTGGACCTTTGATTCTGAATCCTTTGATTCAGAAGGATTCTGAAGAAGTGTTGTACAAATTGCTACTGATAGATCACTCCTCTTTAGTCAGTTCTGAAATGCATAACCAGATTATAAACTACACCACTCACACAGCAAGACTGTCAGTTTATCTGACTACTACACTTATTCAGATTATCACTTTTCTTTCAAAAGTAGTGACTCAGACTGGGAATCTGGGAGAGAAAAATTAAATATCTGCTCTAAAAACTCTAAGGTCTTGAACCCAAACTTCCCACATCTGAAAATTAATTATTATTAATTATTAGTCTTAATTATTGTTTGCTTTTACAATAATTTCCATCTTGTGCCTGAGAAATTTTCTGACAGATTTTGACCAAACTGACATGTTTCCATTAAGATGCAGACATAGTCAGTATTTTCCAATGAGAAAATTTTCATCAAAACATTCACAGCCAGCTCTCCTTTTAATATGATTTGTTCAGTTAATGATCCTAGGGTCAAGCTTTTCTTGTAACTCTAGAAGCAAAGACTGGTTGAAAGGCCCAGCCGCACTCTGACTGTGTTACTGTCATTTCTTTCCATCTGCAGCCACAGTTTTGCAGCTGTGTCCAGAGAGGGGCTTGAGAAGATCCCAGGCCAAGGCCGGTCCTGGAGACACCGTGCTTCAAGGGACTGAGGCAGAAGCATCCTGACATTACAGACATTTAGGCACAAGGGCAAAGGCTAACTGTGCCCCCAGCTTCTCTCCCAGTGTTGGCCCTGATACAAAATAGCAACAGCCATACCACAGGCCCACTCAAAGAACATCAGGTATCTTATTTCTCTTGGAAGTGCTGCCTTGAAGAAACACAAAGATGAATACATCCATTCTCCTACCAACCCTCTGACGCAGGAAATCTTCATTCAACTAGCAGGAGAGACAGAAGGAGGAACAACATCACAAAAGCAACACTGAGCAAAGAATTATATCCCAACTATAAGAGGGTACAACATTGTATTAGCACACAAACCTTCTACAGTCTCCAAGATCCACACACTAAAAAGCCCCTGAGGAAAATGAGTGAGAAATATTCCTGCTCACAACAGTGACGTGTGGCTTCTGCCCAGCAACAAGGGAGAATTAACCTCAGCGAACTGCCCAGTTTAGTTTGTGTACCTCAGCTGTGCACCTTCTTGGCAACATAAATAAGAATGGAAGGGTGGACATTTGAAGGTGTCATGCTTTTATGCTGACTAAGTTAAAGGTGCTTTCACTTAGTGCTGTAATGACACTGGCAGAGTACTAAGATGGAAAGGAAAGACAGACATATGGACCACAGGAATGCAGACTGCAAGGCAGGAAAGCTGGGGGAAGACGGAAGCATATAGCCAAAGCGATATCAAAAGTTTGTTGGGCCATTCACAAAAGTGGCCAGGAGTGATATTAATATAATAATTCTGATGTCCAAACTCAGAAGGCCTTGCTCAGCCCTTTATAGTACTTACATCTTCTTACCAGGTCCCAAATTGGAGTCCGAGTAAAAGCTATCTAAGAATCTGGAGTTTGGCCATGTGACTCAGAACACAGCAGCACTTGGGATCAGGGGAAGCTTGCTAAGATAGAAGTGATGGTGAAAATGCAAAGGCAAACCTCTGTGCAACAGTATAGAAAACAGATAAATGAAGTGTAAAGAATGGTCCCTGATCTCCTGCCAAGAAAATAGAATTTGTAGCTCTATGACTTGAAGAGATAACAGCCTGAGAGATCTGTATTTAATGAGCAAACTTTAGGATACTTACTAGCCAGACTTCAGCATGCCTCAGGCCTTGGGCCAATGTTGCTGGAGTCAGAAGGAAGTACTAGCAATTCTCTTCTGGGTTTTAAGCACACAATAAATAGAAAGATTTGAGCCAAGAAAAAAAAATCACCTCTTTAGTCCTTGGCACAGGGAGAAGCAGAAGAAACAATTCCTCTGGAAATCCTTGTAACTGTAGGAAAGTCAAATGACACTGGAACTAAAGAAAGCACAATTTCTTTTCCACCTGAATAGCCTTCCAAAGACCAGAGAGCATTGGCAGTTGCTATTCTCAGCCACCAGGAGCCAAAGCTGAACAGGTATAAGCGGAAGAGAGAAAAAATAAAAACTTTACAGCAGTAAGCACTGGACTTCCAAGGAGAAAGAATGCACAGCTTTCACACAGAAATGGCTATAGGGAATTTCTGTTGAAATTTTAAGTAAAGAATCACTTAATCTTTGTGAGTGAGAGTTCCTTACAGAAATGATGAATCAGAGAAAGCATAAACTGGACTAGAGACTTAATCTACCTCACAGTATATCGGAGTAGCTGGCCCCTATACATACCAGAAAAACATCTTCTTTAGCTACACTTATGATAGGCATATCCAGCAATGGTATTCTAAAACCTGTATGCTACCACACTTGCCCTAGTCACTCCTAGTGGTGTTTAATCATTGTTGTTTTTCTAACAGTTCTTCTGTCTATACTTACCTCCAACCCATCACCCTTGTATTTGCCCTAAAAAAAACCCAGCTAGGGTCAATTCTGGATGATTGATCAGTATCAGATACATATCCTCCCTATGGGAAAATCCCTTTCATCAAATTTTAATGCTTGCTTGCAACCCTGCAGCTTCAACCACAAAGTATAGAAGATAAAATGAAACTCCATCATCATTAAATATACAGTCTTGAAAGTTCATGAGTGCCCATAATTCCATTTGGATTTCCATTTAGAATTAGACCACTGTTCCGCAAATTACACCACCTACCAAATACACAGTTTTTTTAAAGTGACACTAAATCTAGTTTCCTAGTACTATCTCAGTGATCTCATGCTATAAGTACAAGCACACAGAGACTACATTACCAGAGAAAAACAACTTCTTGATGATTCCATTATGTTGCTCCTTCTAAGAAAAATATTATGAAGTTGAAAAACAGTCAATTTGCATCCTGGATGTCTATTAGCAAAGTCATTAGGATCCCATTATTATATAAGATTACAATGGAAAAACAACTTTAGCGCAATGCAGCAGAGACGCACTGATGATCTTTCAGCATGAAGTTATAACAAGAGTACATGTGGCAGCTTCCTCTGAAGTCACAAGGAAAATGGGACAGTTTTAACACAACTTCTACAGCTTTTCAGAATAACATACGGAATTAAAGACTGTAATTTAAACTAATACTGTATTATGGACAACAAAGCCTACCAACAAGTGAGCCAAGTACTTGTGCAGTTCATTGTTTTCAGCCTGCACAAGTGTTACCATTTAAGTGTCTATTACGTAGTAAATTATAACACCTGAACAAAGCAGATCTCATTTGTATGAGGTGAACACATGGCTGGATATGAACTACCTGTGTCACGACATTCCAGTCCAGACAGACAGGAGTGCATCATAGAAAGACTGCAAGGCACTAACAAGCAGAGCTTGTAGTTGGCAATACAAAGCACCAGTATGAAAGGATGCTCTGCAATAACATTTACGATTCCCCGTGGATGACCTAAAGGTTTAGACCCTGTCCTGGTTCTGGCTGGGACAGAGTTAACTTTCTTCCCAGTAGCTGGCAGGGTGTGTGCTGTGTTTTGGGTTTGGTATAATAGGAGCGTTGATGGCCCATTGATGTTTTGGGTGTTGCTTGCACCGGGCACTTTTCAGCCTCCCATGCCCTGCCAGGTGCAGGGGAAGCTGGCGGGCGGAGCATAGCTGGGGCGGTTGACCCAGCTGGCCAATGGGGTATTGCAACGTCATGCTCAGTATGAAAACTAAGTATGTGGGGGGGGGCTCTGGGTTCCGGGACGGGCTCGTGCAGTCACGCGTCGGTTCGGCAACACGTCGGTTTGGCTGGTGGTGAGCAATTGCATTGTGCATCGCCTGCTTTGTATATTCTATTGTTGTTGTTGTTACCACTGTTATTATTACTGTTCTACTTTGTTTTATTTCAATTATTAAACTGTTTTTATCTCAACCCATGAGTTTTCCTACTTGTGCCCTCCCGATTCTCTCCCCCATCCCACCGGAGTTGGGGGRTGAGCGAGCGGCTGCGTGGTGTTTAGGTGCTGCCAGGGTTAAACCACAACAGTCCTTTTTGGTGCCCAACGTGGGGCTCGAAGGGTTTGGGATAACAACAGACTAACTAGAGCATATTAAGGAATTTATATCTGTTAACAGTTGTTGGTCACCATATTAGTTTATCTGACCTGCATCATGCTCTTGTTTTTGCTGTAC